>JAOTBA010000009.1:24995836-25014886 GCA_025629845.1 Erythroxylum squamatum
AACTTAGGTTCAGCAGACTTGATTTTGATCTTAATGCTCTTGTTATTGTGTTGTTCATGCTAGTTTTGGATTAATGCCGTAACAAGAAGTTGTTGCATGTCATGCTCGTTTTGAATGCATCTATCTATGCTTGATGAACCCTAATTTTCCAATCTAAGATATAATTCGTTTTCAATGATTAAAAGCAACCTAAGAATTTAGTGAAAACCTTTGCAATTGGTCTCTAATTAATCTGAACTTTTTACTCAAATTTTCTTAGCAATTTCTGTCTTGAAATCTTTCAGTTTTGTTTTCTAAACTCAAATCACGTCTTCTTCTTTCTTTTCTTGTTCACTTTTTAACGCAAGCAAACAAACCCCCAATCTGGTCCTATATCTTTCATTCAACTTCTATTTTCCCCTTTGACATTCACGCATACTTTGCCTGAAAGTAAAAAATCTTCCTTGTGTTTTGATCTCTGTGGGACGATACCCTTACTTCACTATACTACAAATCAATTTAAGTAGGGGATTAAATTTGTAGGCTAACGACAACCTATCAATAATTAAAATTTTAAATTTTGTATAAATTGAGTCAAATTTATATCTCTATCTCTATCTCAATCTTGATCTCTATCTCTATCTCTTTGAGTAATTTGTAATAACTTTTGGATATAATAATCTTTTAATCCCTTAATTTCTCAGCCGCTGGAAGAAAACGCTCCTCATAGTAACGTTTTCAAAATCAGCGAATTGGGTTCAATCCGCCAATCCAATCAACTAATTACCAAACATAATTATCAGCGGTTTGATATGGTCAAATAAATAAAACCTTTCAATTATCAGCCATTTACTAAACAAGGCCAAAATTTGCATAACATATGGATTTATAGCCAAATTTTTTTTTACTAATTCTATTGAAAACCATTTCTCTAAAAAATATGCTACAGATTCCTTAACTTACTCGTAACTTATTATCGATTAGTATATTATCTAGGGACTTATCATGTTATCTTTTCTAAATCCCATTGTATTTTTCAAGAACTGAGCTCGACAAATATAATTCGCAAAGCTAAATTGATAGATGACCTCTACTTTTTTTAAGGTAAAAGTTCCAAGAATAAAGGAGTTCAAAGTTTCAGTAGGATCAGTTCAACTCAGTTAAGAATCGAGTTATGCTTTGGCATTATAGACTAGGCATCATAGTTTTCCTAATATCATTTCTTGATTTATTTAAAAGCTTGGATTGCTCTAAATTACATTCCAATAACTGCATTCTATCCAAAAGCCATAAAACTATTTACCACCAAAAAATATATTAACCCTCAAGGCCATTTTATTTAATACATAGTGATGTTTGGGGTCCTTGAAGAATCAAGATCCCTTAAGGGAAAAAATAGTTTGTTACCTTTATTAATAACTATAACCAATTATGTTGGGTTTACTTAATTTCCAAAAAATCTGATGATGGAAAACTTTTTAAAACCTTTTATTCAATGATTGAAGGTCTACTACGATAACAAGGCCGCCATTTCAATTGCTCACAACCCAATTTTACATGATAGAATAAATATTTTATAAAAAAAATTGAAAGTAAGTTGATCATTGTTCCTTATATACCAATTATAGACCAAATAACCGATATACTTACCATAGGGCAACACAAGAGGCAATTTGAACTTTTAGTCAAGAAGCTAGCTATGGAAGACATTTTCAAACCAGCTTGAGGGGTATGTTGAATATGTGATTTAACTGTAATCAATTAAGCCATAATTAGGGTGATTTAATTTTGTAGAGTAGCTCCTATATAGTTGTCAATTAACATCTATTTTCTAAGATTCTTTCCTTAGGTGGTTATATAGCTATAAATTTGTACATTTCGTACTCTTACAAAGATATACAACATAATTCTTACAATTCATGTTCATAGTCCTTGTACGTTCATCTCATCCAGTTTGCTCATTCTAATTAACTATAATACTAAAAACTCAACCTCAGGCATGGTCATTCCAGCCAAATCTAAAAAAAAACAGAAAACTAAAAGTCACATGCTATGTATTTCTCTACCTTCTAGATTATTCTCTCTTCTTTACTATGTTCTTAATTTTTTCTTTAACAAAAAATAATCAAAACAGTTCCCATGTGACTGATGATAAAGAAACAGAGAAAGAACAATCAAAACTCAACGCAAGTTGATGCATCATACAATCCAATAAGATTTCAAGAAGCAAAAAAAAGGCAGGTTCAAAAGCATCTTTCTTACTCTTTAGAAGGAAAAGAAAAAAAATGTGGCACTAACCTTTGGCAGCATAGGTTTAACATACCGACCTCTATCCTCAGAAAATATGACGTTCTTTGCTCTACCAGCCTTCCCTCGGCGCCTTTGTGTTTGTTGTACAAAGAATAGAAGTTTTTCATCCACCAAACCTCCTTCCGCATCAAAAATAAATTCTTCAGGTATTTGTTCCTGTTGTTGTTCATTCTCTCCATCATTTTCATCCTAGTTACAGCATAGAACATTGGCATTTTGGTGAAAATGATAAAAGGTGAATCATAAATAAAAGAGTCGATGTTATGATCAAGAACAGGTAACAAATCCTAAAAAAGCAATATTTAAAAATAGATTGAATATTGGTACAATAAGCAAGAAAAAATAAGTAGGACAACATAAAAAACCTCTTGATCTTCCTCCTCATTTTGCTCGTCACCAGAATCTTGGTTTTCTTGGGGTGGTGGAGGTGGAGGCTGCTGGTTTTGTTGTTCAGGTGGGTTTTCATTTAAAATTGAACGAGGAAGAATGACCAGTTCAACCTGTTTAAGGGATTATATCAGAAAAGGACTTCGACAAAAACTTCTTAGTGCCCATAGTAAACAAGTTATCTCAGAAGATTCTCCCTAATGTTTCTGTCCTTCTCTCTGAAAATGTATACAGATAAGTGTAAGTGTGGGCGCTTTATGTGCACATACATCTGTATGCTTTGTCCAAAGTATTATATTGATATTAATAACATATGTATTGCTTTTTCTTCTTCCCATCATTGCCTCCACGTGAATCTAAATTGGTTAATAAACTTGCAGTAACAGAAAAAGTAATTTACAGCTTTTTTCAAGTCATCCACGCTAACTTTTTCGCGTCCTTCAACGGCAGCCAAACATTTTGTTACACGGGTAGCATAGAGCTCAGCTCTGTGTCCCTGTTATTCAGAGTCAGCAGTTGGTGGTTCTGCAATGTCAAATCCATGATGACAAGAAAAGATGCAAAGCAACAAGTAGTACACAAGCCTCCCTACCACCTTCAATTCCAAAAGACCTTCTCATATATATGTCCAGAAATTGAGATATTTGACAACTATCGAATCTAATTAACTGAAACCATAACCAAGAATTTGTTATACCAAAGACTAGGTAAACATAAAACTACCAGTAATATATAAGTATTAATCCAGTATTTTCAACCTCTATATTGGTTTCTCATTAGATTACACTTGATAGTTGATGACAACAAAATCATAAAGCTGCCTCGCTTGTCAAAAACAGATCCTAAAATTGTTTCCATTCATTTGCAATGTCAAAGGGATAGGTTAGATGGAGATATGTTATTGTTTTTTATTTCCGTTTTACCCATCAACTTCCCTATAAAGTTAACAGCTTCTGAAAAGCATTAACAGATCAAGTAAGACCAATAAATACATCACCTGACAACCACCTCGAATGGCTTCCATTACTAAGTACTTTAATTGCTCCTTACTGATTGTAACATCCTTCAAGTATTCTCTTGCCAAAATGATCTGCATTTAGAACATATTTATACAAGAACACATGAGTATTTAGTGCACAATGTAAGTGATTTCATCTAACATGACAAAGGCAAAGGCAAACAATTATCATGAAGTCCATACAGGATAAAGGCAGTAGTGCACATACGAGTGAACCAGGGTGAATGAATGCAATTTTTGTGAGATATATGCATGCAGTAGGCAAATAGTGGTTTTGGATGCACTAAAACGCATCAATGACCTGGCTCTCCTTGCCCAATAAAATTACCAGGTCAGCTCACAGTATAGATCATAATCACAGTTACCTGAGTCTTTGCAAACTCTGTCTCTTCCTCGACCATCTTAAAAACTTCAGTACTGCATTCCTGAAATTGTGTTGCAATTCTAACAGCTGCAACACGATCTTCAAAATTCATTGGAAGATCTGCGCTGCAAAGCAACTATCATTGTTCTAATGGGAACAGAATGTTAAAGACAATGAAGGTGTTCCAAAAAGAAATTGCAGACCCATACCTCAAATTAATTGCAATACGATCTAATAGATGTTCACGAACAGCACCCTCTTCTGGGTTATAAGTAGCAATTAGAAGGGGCTTGCAGGGGTGCTTAAAGCTAATTCCCTCTCGCTCAACTATATTAACTCCATCAGTCAACACATTCAGAAGTAAATTGCTGACACCCTCATCCAAGAGATTAATTTCATCTACATATAGTACACCTCTATGAGCTTCAGCTAGAAGCCCAGGCTGGAAGACAGTTGTTCCGGTTTTCACAGACTCCTCCACATCAACAGATCCAATAAGTCTGTCCTCAGTGACTCCTAGTGGAATCTGAAACAGGAATTGTTGAGAGTAGTTAGTGATGCAACAACAATGTTCTCAATAACAACACTTCTTTTATTCAGCACACCTGAACAAAGGGAGATCTGATAACTTGAGTCTTCATATTACCATCAGAATGATACTCCAATCGTGCAGCTAAACTGTCCTCCCATCTTAAAAAGCATTTCCAAACAAGTCATTTTATGAAAAATAGAGATTACAAATAATGTTCAGCTTATTTTTTTCAGCAAATCTTTCGGACCTTGTAATATAGTAAGGAGAAAAGTATTCCGTATGTACTTTTATTCAGTATAGTCCTCTATTTATATACAAGATGAGATCGACAATCAATCCCTACAATCAAGTTAATTTTAACATTCAATCTTTATAAACATATACATAGAATAATTCTTAACCTATAACAGTCAGTCCCTATAAATATGTACATAGAATAATTCCTAATCTATAACGCTCTCCCCCAAGCTAGGCATAGATGTTAATGTTGAATATTGAAGATAATTGTATTTCTTGTATTGCGTACATAGGAGCAAGGGTTTATATACAAAATTCCTAGAACTATTTAAGAAGTAATCTAGCTATTAACTCCATGAAATCTCTCAATTATAGGAGAGATTATAGGTATAATGATAACAGTATCAATACAATATTAATGCTAATAATCTCTAGTCAACACTCCCCCTCAAGTTGGTGCACAGATATCGCACATGCCCAACCTGCAAACGAGGTTATGAAACTGTTTGTTGTAGAGTCCTTTGGTGAAGACATCTGCCAGTTGTTCATTTGACCCCACATGGAATAATTGCAGAGAGCCATTCACAAGTTTCTTCTTCACGAAGTGTCGGTCAATTTCTATGTGTTTTGTTCTATCATGCTGAACAGGATTGTGAGCTATACTAGTGGCAGCTTTGTTAGCACAATAGAGAGACAAACTTCCTTCATCCGTCAGTTGTAATTCTTTCATCAGCTTCTTTACCCATAATACTTCGCACACACCTTGAGCCATAGCTCTATATTTGGCTTCTGCACTGGATCTAGCAACTACATTTTGTTTCTTGCTTCTCTAAGTGACTAGATTTCCTCCAATGAGCGTACAATAACCAGTGGTTAACCTCCTATTATTTGGAGATCCAGCCCAATCAGCATCTGTAAATGCTTCTATCTTAAGATGACCATTGTTAGTGAACACAAGGCCTTTTCCTAGAGCAGACTTTAGATTGCGCAAAATGCAGAATATAGTTTGTAAGTGTGGTTCTCGTGGATCATGCATGTACTGACTTACCAGACTAACTGCAAATACTATGTTTGGCCTAGTGTGAGAAAGATAAATGAGTCTCCTAACCAACCTCTGATATCTACTCATGTCCACTGATGTACCCGTTCCTGTTTGTAGTTTGTGATTGCTTTCGATAGGAGATTCAGCTGGTTTACAACCCATCATCCCGGTTTCTTCTAATAAGTCTATGACATATTTTCTCTGGGAGATAAAGATTCCTTTTATTGATCCAGCGACTTCAACTCCCAAGAAATATTGCAATTTTCCTAGGTCCTTAATTTCAAGTTCTTGATCAAGTAGTTTCTTCAGCTTAGCCATCTCTTCTGTATCACTTCCAGTTACAATAATGTCATCAACATAGACAATAAGAAGCGTGAGCTTACCTTAGGAGTGCTTGATAAATAAGGTATGGTCCACATTACTCTGTTGATAACCAAAGGAGATCATAGCCTGATTAAACTTTTCAAACCATGCTTGTGGTGATTGTTTCAACCTATACAAGGCCTTTTTTAACCTACAAACTTTCCCTTGTATCTTCTCATCTTCAAACCCTGGAGGAATCTCCATATACACCTCCTCCTCCAGATCCCCATAAAGAAATGCATTTTTGACATCGAAATGTTGTAAATCCCAATCCAAGTTAGCTGCACACGAGAGTAAAATTCTGATTGTATTCATCTTAGCAACAGGAACAAAGGTTTCTTGATAGTCCACTCCATACGTTTGAGTAAAGCCTTTAGCCACCAATCTCTCCTTGTATCTCTTAATGGATCAATCTGGCTTATGCTTCACTGTGAATACCCATTTGCAGCCAACCGTCCGTGTTCCTTCTGGAGCTGCGACAAGTTCCCAAGTCTCATTTTTTGCCAAGGCCTTCATTTCTTCAATCATAGCTTCTTTCCATTGGCAAGTGAGCAAGGGTACTGGCAAATGGTAAGGATACGTCTAACACCCCCAGAGGAGAGGCAAGGGGCCGGAGACCCTGATGGAGAAAGAACAGAGACGAAATATTGGCCGGAGGGTGGCGCGTGGCTCTCGCGCGCGGCGACGACAGCGAAGCTATGGAGGCGCGTGGCGGCGCGGTTGGCGTCGGGTCTTTCACAGTGGAGTCGCCGGTCACAGTTGAAGCAATCTAGGTGGGTAGTAAGAAAAAAATACATTGCTGTTTGGGCGAGTACAATCTCAGCCACTGAAGAACAGCCAAAAGAAAAATAATGAACAGTCCCTAAATCAGATAGGGCTCTGATACCATGTTGAACATTGAAGATAATTTGTATTTCATGTATCTACGTACATATGAGCAAGAGTTTATATACAGAATTCTTAGGACTATTTAGGAAGTAATATAGCTATTAACTCTATGAAATCTCTCAATTATAGGAGAGATTATAGGAATAATAATAACAGTATCAATGCTAATAATACAATATCAATGCTCATAATCTCTAGTCAACAGTTTGTATTCCCTTGCTTAGCTTATAAAAGCAAGGTTTGTCTATTGTTGTAATCAAATTTCGTTTAGAGGTTGAAGTCAATTAAGTTTGAGATAAATGAAAGTTGAGTGTGTATGCTTTCATTGCTTCTCTATAAACTCCTTCCCTCCTAAAAGCTTGAGTCTTGAATGATGTAAGCCTTCAATCATACATAAAAGACAAGTATGCTTTATATTTGCCTCATGTGTATCAGAACGTCTAATACATTCTGGGACTGTATAAAACAAATCTTGATTGAGATCATAGTTTAACGGGGAAAGATTAGATAGTTTAGGGTTTCTAAGAGGAAAGTCTTAAGTTTTATGGCCATAGAGAGAAAGAGCTAATGTACTTTGGCCATCATACCTGAAACCTAAACTATTGTTGATCCTTGTTGGTCTTTGGTTATCTTAGTGGTCTGTTTGGTACAAAATATCCTTGGTTTGGTGTCTTTTTCCTTGTGTGCTTCTCAGGTCCCGGAGTGGCTCCATATAGTGGAGGTATCTGTGTAAGCTCGAACACAATTTTGATCTCTGTATACGAACTAAAATAAGCTCGATACCTGAAACCTATGGGTAAGATCTAAGACGGTGTGGCTACGCTACATCATCAAATAATCTATCGCCTCCAGAATCATGTTATAGATTCTAACTTTTCAAATTTTACTTCGGATGCTCTTTTTCACTCATGTTTTTCAGTCTCCTTACTCTTACTAAGAATAAGGGAAACTAAAGTCTTCAACATGAATTATCCTTTGATTAGGCAACACATTCACCCTCTTTCAAATAAACCCAAGAAATCTGCAAAACCAAAGCCTCGACTTGAAAAATCCAAGGATCCATCGATTGCTTCTACTTCACATTCTAAACCTGTGAATCCATGGAATAAACCACTACAGATCACTCAGTAAGAAGAGGAGCAATTCACAACAAGAAGTCATTTGCAACAGCAAGAATACAACTACTTGGAAATGCAAACTTCCACAATTTTGCAAACCGCATCGAGATTTTCTCACCAGCACCAAAATTGTCAAGAAAAGAAGCCAAGGTAATCCTGAGCAGCTTCGAACAAATAATTAACAAAGAAGTCACGTCGAGTGTAACTAGCAGTATCTACCAAATGCAAACCCATTTTTGATTTCATTTCCCACATATATCATAAACATTGCATATGTACAACACGTCAGGTAAGCATTTCTTATCTGATCAAGTACAAGGAGTATAAGAGATTGAATGGCAGATCTTTAAATTACTCTTTGTTTCTGGTCGAACGGTCTTTCCTCTGTCCTCCAAGAATACGGGAAATTTGTAGACCTCTGCTGAAGGCTTGGTTGAATAGCATGCGCGTTTGGAATTCTGAAACAAATGGGAACCAAGCCAAGAATGCAACTGGTGTAAATAGAAGTAAGCCCATCACGGTTTCATAGCCACGAGCAAGTGTACGGACCGATCCCCAAATACCCGCTCGTTGAATTAGAGGCTTAATAGCTTGTGCAATCTAGTATAACAGCACAACAAAACATCAGTACAAGCCAAGTGATGCACATTCCAGACATAGCAACAGGATTCACTAACCAGCAGCAGTCCCCATCCGGTGGGCATGAAGGCAAGAATGCAGACTATAATGTCTCGGATGCTCATGTGAAGGAAAGCTACCAAAGAAATGAATACCGTGGCAAACGCCAAAAATATGAGCCCCTTAATCAGTCGGAACAAGAGTTGGAAGTTCGCACTGAGCCGTCTCCTTCCAACGGATACAGCCTTCAAAACATTAATAGAAATTTAGAATGCAGTTCACTTTATTGTATAAAGCAAATCACAATTCTTCAACCTTGACCAAAACCTAACAAAGGTTGTAACAGCACTATCACATTAATAAAGTCAAACTGAGCTCCTGAGATCTCACATCACATCACATCATGCTCAAAGGGTACGATTTTTCAGCAAATGATACCATACACAGTTTTCCTACTCACTGAAGCTTGTGTATTAACATAAATCTCTTTAAGTAAATGCATCAATTCATCCTGGAAAAACAGAGTTGGAACACAAGATTGGAGTTTGAACACGTCCTCAACTCACCTTCATTAATAGTAGGATTAGAAGGATCACGATCCATGAAACGCCATAAACCTGTAATCCCAGTGTCAGTTGTTTAAAAACCCATTGCTATCAACCAAGTTAAATATAAAAGTTATAAAGGAACGGCTCATATGCAAGTCATACCAGGAAACTGGTATTATCAAGAATGCTTAGATGATAAACGAGGCCATATTGAAAGATGAAAAAGCGCAGAGCCAACAATATCTCCACCATGATACCACGCTTTCCTGTGTAATGAAGATGTTCTTGCTCCTTTTCCCACCATGATTCCCAACTCTTTTTAGCAGATACGCCTATCCCTCCACGATTACTTATCCACTTATTCCAATCTGTCCAGTCATCCAAAATCTTCTGCCACTCAAACCCTGATGGATTGAAGAAGAAAGGAGCAAAAAGCCATGTCCCCACCATGAACCATATTGATATAGTAATCAAGACATAAGCAACAACTCCTCTATATGTGTGCCCCAAAATATGGAATACAAGAAGGAGAATCATCAGCTCAAACCCTTTAACGAAATGACTGCGGGAATACATTCTATAATTATCCGCAAATTTGGCATGAAAGACCACAAAACTACGACCAGTTCCTCGGTATTCTGCACCCCCATGAAGCAATGTCCTTCCGAAATAGTGGGTCTTGGTCCCAAGAGAAAATGTAAAGAACACAGTGGCCAACTGTAACTGCATTACTACGAAATCACTCAATGCATTGCGGAATCCCCTTTCCAGGCCAATTTCCATCATCATAGGCAAGGCCATCAAGAATCCAATTTGCACAAATGACTGCGATGCAAGGGCTACTTGTAGGGGTTTATTGTCTCTAATAGCTCGCTGAGTACTGAGTCTTTCTTCAAGTCCACTAAGGACTAGATAAAGGCGGCCGTAAAGAAAAGCATAGACGGTGAATACAGTTAACTGTGCTAGACCAACAAGAGCCTATGATTAGCTTAAGGAATTGGAATGGCATAAAAGGTAAACAAGCATATTTCATACATACCAAGGTACTGAAATAGAAACCAACTGTAGTGAAATAACATGACAGCATCCGGAAAAAATCAAATCGATGTCCAAGTCTGTATATGTCACGACTTAATGTCTGTTCACCATTCCCATTGGCAATCTTTGCCTCAAACATAGATATTTGATTAAGGCCAACATCCCTCCCTTTACCAACTTGAATATATTCATGGTGAGTGACATTTCCTTCACGTAGTGTAGAATTGAAACCTGATGACAGTGGAAACATGAAGCAAAGGAAAAGGTCTATATTCATATATACAAATACCAATAACAGTAAACAATGCCTGCAAATATGTCCTCGCTTAAATTGATAACTTTCGAAGCTTTGCTCACTCCCCCTCTTGTTACATGAAAGAGTCTGTCAAAGACATCTGGATGACCATAGTGAAACCTTACTCTGAAGAAGAGATGAAAACTTCAGAAAATATATAGAATTTAAACATTAATAATAGCATGACTAATAAGGATGAACAGGAAATTTACTGGAGTAACTGAAATAGAACTGTACCTCAAAGGGTTGGCCAATAATCTTTGGCCAATAGTCACAAAACTGGTCTCCTGCTTTGACATAAACCATGCAAGCGATGAAACACTGCACAGGACATGAACACACTGCATATTAGAAAATCTGAACATGACTCCAAAAATATCTACAACAATACACATTGGTACCTGCCAGTGAATATATGCTCCCTAACTCCAAGTATTGTCGGGAGTCTTACACCACCATGCCTTTTAAGAAATTCCTGGAGCAAATTTCTCATTTTGAAGGCCTCTTCCATATAATTATCCTATACATAGATATTTATCAAATAAGTTCCTCCTAGATTTGTGTGTTTCCTGTATAATAACATCGATCTTGAGAAGATACAATACCTGATTCATGTCTATAGTCTGCAAGCCTTCACCACGAGTGAAAATAATGGCATGGTTTTGATTTTCTGGCTTACCCTCACCTAATCTTGCAGGTCCAGGAAGCTTGATGCGATAAACAACCTGTACAAAGAAATGCAACAAGTAATTGACTCAAATAATTCAAGGAAGCATGTACCCACATGCAGAATTATGTTTGTCGAAACACCGTGTATCTTTATGCATAACGCCAGTGATGACATTTTGGCAAGTCAAACAAATGATCAATACTTTTGTTGTTTTTCAGTAAAGAAAAAAAGATTATTAGAGTATTGATCAAGAGGGACACCTTTGTATTTTTTGTTGCAAAAATGAAAATATTGCGGCAACAAAAATTATCAAGTTGGCCACAAAGAATGAAACATAAATGGTTTTCCCTGTTATTGCAGAATCTACAAGAGTTCCGAGTTCTATTTATTTCAGTAACACAGAAAGTGCTACTTAGGTTAAGAAATGAAGGAGATTCAAGCTCAAGAATGCAAGTTTAAGTAATAGAAGAAAGTCTCGAAACAATTGCACATTCTAAAAGTTTAGTTGATGCACAATGGACTAGCAATATACTAAAAACCTCTATAGCACATCATCAAGATCTAGCTTTTTGAAAGATTGCCATGGGCTTTTATTTTTCCAGTTAGTTACGTCATTAAAACTTGAACAAGATCCAACGTTTTTAAGGTATGTACCTGGTCTAAATTTTGAATTGGTTCTGAAGAATCCATAGGTTTTGTCGGGGGAGCAGCTTTCACAAGAGCTGAATAATAAACCTTCTCAATCTTCTTCAATTTGTCTTGGCTAGTTTCTTCTACTTCATCAACATAAGCTACACGAAGAGATGGGTACCTGAAACAAATTAAGAATGGAAATAAATCCAAGAGTAACAGAAGACAGAAAGAGTCGTAATAAAGAAATAAAAAGGCCAAAAATGAACACACGTTGTCATAAGCCTTAAAATGTCCTTTGCACGGTCATCACCAGATCGTTTGTGAATTCCATACTGCTGACATGACACTACATATGTGAATTTCATATCAGCTGCAGCCTGACATTGTGCCCATAGTGATCTTTCACTCCTTGATTGTTCTTGACTTTCTAATTCAGCAGCCTTGTAACCCTTCATTAATTCTGTTGAAAGAAATAACAGTTAGAAGGATGATTTGCTCTTAAGTATAGAAGAAAGACAATTTTCACTTGCAAAACCAGGCTTGAACCACATATATACCTTCATTCGTTGCCATGTCAAGAAAGGCCTGAAGCTCCAAAGCTTTACGGTAATACATCATTCCCCGTACTTGTATATGGGAAAGAAAGTGAAAAATATAAAAAATGAATATCATCAACGGAAAACAACATAATGGAAACAGGAAAGATCCCATTAAGTAGTGCCTTGGAAACACAAGTTTACATCAACCATCAGGGAAGAGAGAGAGAAGATTTTACCTGTTCTTGTCAATGTTTGGCCTCTGTATGATGCCCATAAGCGGAGTTGTTCTTCCAGGTAGTCAGTTGCTCTAAGTTCTTCCTCACTAGTACATCCAACCCTTTCAAGGAAATTTATCCAATCATCTGATCATTTATAATCACAAACAACTGCACATCATTTCTGAAATGACTATTATCCCCAGATGAAATTAATGGAAAAAGACATCGGAAGAAGAAGAAGATGCAAGGAAAAAGAAGAAATCAACCTGGAAAGATCTTTTGCAAGTAAAAAAGAATTGAAACTCCATCTTCATTAGGCTTTTCCAGGAGATTTATGGAGTAAAGAACTTCCTCCAAGTGGTAAGGAGTAAGAACACTACAGAGAAAGAAGTCATGTTTACAGTAAGAAACACACATTAAGTCAGCGATTAATAAAATGGGAATGAAAATGCATCGCCATGTTGAACACTTGACACATGATAAATTCTCGCTCAACCCAAGAGACTGAAACTTCATTTCAAGTGTTAAAATATACTCCTCATGGATCATGACGTAAATATAGCAAAAATGTGAAGAAAGCTCACGAGAAAGAAAGCATGTTCCGGACTTTAGGCGCAGTAGGCATGTCCATGAACAATGAATTGGCGAAGAAAGTAATACGTCTTCTGGCTTCCAGGTTAGATGGCACATCCATGGCAGACTCCTTCTCGGTGAGCAATAGATGAATCCTGCCGATCTGTAATCAACATCCAATTCATAGTAAAGTGAACTACATTTAGCTCTTTCACGTAGTCGCAGATAAGGATAAAATATAGTAAGCAAGAGAATAAAATGAAATAGGAAAAATGCTGACAGTAGCCACCCAATAACTAGCGCTTCAATTCACCAAAGTGACAGTGAACTCGGCACCAAAAAAAAAAAAAAAACTTTTTTACAACTAGATTTATTGACTTAAAACTGCCAGCAACTTTACTTTTTCCTTCCAAGCTTCTGTATCTGGCACTGGAAATCTAAGTGAGCCAAAAAACTGATACTGTTGATCAAGTGGCGTCATTCCCTCATGCTTTCCATAAGATCCACCGTGGCTTGAATCCAGCAAACTACACAAGGAATATAAAGAATGCATTAAGCAGAATATATATCATATTTGAGAAATTCTCTCAATATAAATTTACCTCGGAAGCTCATCTTCCATTATGTCTCTAGTCACCACCTCTAGCATGTCAAGCAAATGAATGACAACTTGATCCTTGTCTTCCTTTTTATTTTTCAGCTGAAATGATTAGAACATTTCATTCAAGGTGCAATAAAACATTGTGGAAGCTGATAAATTATCTCTGTTTTAATTGTAGAAACATACCAAATATTCAATCAACTTCACAAATTGTCCATTGAGGGAAGGGAGAGCATTCATATTTAATTCAGTTAGCAGGGTGTCTTGCCGTATATAATCATCAACTTTGAAGAATATATCCTTTATAACCCTAAAGGCAAGAAAACAACAAGATCATGAGATGACATAGGTTTCAAATAGAACCAAATACTTTTGTACGATCAAACTTACAATCTTTCACGCTCCCCTAAAACCAAGTAATTGATAATACTTTTAAATGAAGCATAGCACTCGCGAATTGCACAGTGCATATAGGGGTCTGAGGCCAATCTCTTTTTCAGTTCACGATCTTTCCCGTTGCTATCTTTAGCCATGTCTACAGCTATTGGAATCTGAGCAATATGCAAAGTGAATTATATCCATCACTGTAATGTTGACCTGATAATGGAATAAAAAACAGCACAACGCAAATAGACCTTGCTAGCAAGTAAAAATGGAGGCCACTGCATGAGGTCTAAATCACTATCAGCCCAGTATGGGACAAGCATCAAGTTCATTTCACTGCAAAACGGATCGACATCAGTGAAACAGAGTAACTTCGACTATGTCTTTTAACCTACAAGTTTCCAATGCTTCGTCCTCCTGATACCTATTACTTATCAAATCCTCCTCCCTGAAGCTACTGATTATTTTGTTCCACATTTGAGCAAACCTTGCTTCCACCTTCTCTTTGTTGGATGAAACCTAAAAATGACCAAAAGAGATCATCAAACTCCTGAATATTTTTCGTTGACTTCAAAATGAAAAAAAGAAGCATCTCATATTGACTATAATTGTTTTTAACAACGGAATAGCAAACCTCAGGAAATTTTTTAGAAAACGTGTCTTTCAGTCCTTTTCTCTTGATCTTCTCACTCTTCTCTGGTGGGATCAAGCACTCATTAAAAGCACCTGGTAGTGATTGGAATCGGGATCTCAACATCCCTAATGTTCGAATCTGAAAATGAGACAGAAACACAAGGTTACGCCTTTTAAGATTCATTGGGCATACATCAACTCTGGAATATGCATCTCTATCCATATGTTTTAAGTGATAATACATTTCGTGCAAATCTCATAATGGTAGACTTCTTTAACCTCTATCTTTTGACTAGTGTTCTTACAGAAGTTGGTAAAAAATCTGGTAATAGCATTATAATTTCTGCAAACTGAAGTATTTCCAATGTTGGATCTTATATGTACAACTATACTATAGCTAGTATGCAGCACCAAATTATTGTTGAAAATTAAACGATGCCATCTTCATATCTTTGCTTTAACTTAGACTAGTGCCTTTCTAGGGATAAAAACTTCATAATTAATAGCAAGTCAACGTAGAAATTCTTAACTTTTGCAATCAAGAGAAAATTCTCTTTAAAAACTAACACACGAGTGTGTCTGATGGTGGGGCAGACAAGTGATCCAGTTGTAGGACGAGTTAAAATACAAATGAAAAACTGTAGGCCCCACACACAAAATACAAATGAAAAACTATAGGCTCCACTCACAAACATGGCATCTCTGTTAACCTCGTCTGTTAATTAAAAAAATTTAGAAGTTGCACCTTTCATCAGATGAGGTTGATGAAGATGCCATGTGGGTGCGTTGGAACAATGTTATTTACTTTTATGTTCAAACATAGCCTGCAAAGAGTTAACAAGTGTTCATCCATGTTAAAAGTTAAGTGTGTCATCAAGCACTAACAATTTGAGCTACAATTATGGTAGTTTGTTAACTTTTAAAAAGAATTAACACTCAATTGCAAAAATCAGTGGAAAAATGTATAAACAGGTTGCTTATCCCATTCCTTTAGAAATTAGGTTGAAAGAGGTTTCAGCTTTCTAGTATATCCAGTAGCTAGCAAAATCCATATTATCATGCTTTGAAGAATGATATAAGAGACAATGCCACCAACTTGGACATAATTAGATTCTCACGGCAATAAAGATCAATAGAAACCATGGATAACTGGAACCTACCTCTCCCAATCGGCGAAAAGCTCCATATATACCTCCAAATATAGTTGAGTAGATAGCATACCAAATCTGAGTATCCATAAAATACACCTATAAAGAATTTTTTTTAATTAATTGCAAATAAGTTGGTGTTTAATTTATAATGACTTCAATAAGAGATTGTTTGGGAAATAACATGGACGTACTAGAACAACAGGAGTCCACAGTGCAATAACGACACCGATATTGTTCTCAGCTGCCACCAGCAAATAGTATCCTCAGAAACATTTCTACTGTTGAGAATAAATGCATCATTTTCATCATTACCTCGAGGAAAGAACTCATGCCACTTATAAGTGGAAATGTGAAATTTCATGATAGCTTTCGTGGGACCCACAAGAGGCTTGATCTGAAACTCAAAAGATGGGTTTCAAAATGATGCAGGAGACCATCAGTCACCGAAAAGGTGATAGAAACTTTCCAAGAAGATCATGTCAGGTCCTCGAATTAATTGAAAAATTCTATTTAAAGAATCTTTTCCGCTTGTGAACAATTAAAAGATTTTCTACAAGAAATGCAAGGTTCTGCTTTTGGGATATGTGAAATATATCACTATTAACCATAACTAGAAAAGTAAGGGAAAGAAAGGTCATTCTATTTCAACAAAAGACTCGTATCAAAGTTTTGAGTTGTTTTAGATCCCCACACATTCGTGATTTCCCTACCAAAATATGTATGTAGAAATTAAAGTAGAGTAGACATGTTGAATATAACAAATAGGATATATATGATTCTTAATTAGGAATATAGCTATTACGAGACTTATATTCTCCCTATAATAAAGACTCTTCTATTATGTAAATCGCACAAAGTTCTAATAAAGATGGTTTTTCTAGCCTAAGATCTTGTGAAAACTCTTTATCTTTTTTCTTCCTGGTCTCTATTTTCATTTTCACGAGACCTAAACTAAGAAAAGTCACATTGTGATGCAATTCTACTTCTATTCATGAGCATCTTTTGCGATCATATCTAGGGTTTTGTGCACCAATCGCAGGAAAAGAATTTTATAGAAGTTAACGAGACAGACATTGTTCCTAACAGAAGCGTAATAATGCTAATATTTAGAGAAATGAATTACTAGTTTGAACTTCAAACAGATCCACGTATTTAATGTCTTTACGATATTCAGCTGAAACTATAAGAACTGCCAAGGAAAAATAAACTGAAGATCATCTCACATCTATATTTGCTAGCATTGAAAGAAATTATAATTTCTTGGAATAAAAAAAGAACCAACCTACCTCTACGAAATAACTGAATGCTAGCTTTGACACTAGGAGCAGAATCCAAAACATTGTGTACCTGGGGATTTGATGATAATAAGATTTTCCATTACAATTTTGTTCCATTCCATGAGAAATCTTTCAATATAGTTGTAACTCTTACTTGAAAAGTGATACTGAGCTCTCATGCATTCCCCTTCCAACAAACAGCGGAGGCTATCAGATAGGAAAAGATAGTAAGGATGTAAGACAATTGATTGAGTTTCATAGATTTAATTTTTACAATTTCAAAGGAACAATCATAACAAAGCAAAATACCAAAGGAAGCTTGTGACTACCTGTGACCACCACATCAGGAGCCTCACAATCTTATAGTTTGAACCCTCAAGGAAGCGACGAATAAATGGGAACAAAAATAGCAGAGCTGAGAGCATGTTTGGTGATAAGTAAATAAGGATGGCCAAAATGAACAAAGAGGGTGAACCTGGACTATCACCAAACCATTTCTTAATAGCCTGCCCAATTCCAGGAGGATTTTTCCAACTATATGCATAGGTTATTGGTAGAATTATGACCCATGCGGCAGCTGAAAGAGCCTTCAAAATGTATCTAAGTTTGACATAAAATGGCATGATGTGTCTTGCCTTCCAGCTTAGGATTATATCAAGGGCAGCTGGAAAAGCAAAATATGACACAAAAATAATGCAATAAGTCATTAGCCTGTGCAGAAGATGACCTTGTGTGTACGAAAATTGAGGCATGTATGGTAGACACTACGTTTGCATAAAAATAAAACATTGTCTCATCAGAGAAAAACCCAGACAAATGCGAGCTCAAAAGATGAGATAATGAAAAAAGAAGCCACCAACAACATCACTCACCTACCTTGTGCAAAATTTAATATCGCAGAGGTTATGAAGATGCTCAGAACCTTTTTGAAAACATCACTCTCAAATACAGAACTCAACCTTCCCGAACCATTCCAAGCAATGATGATCATCGCCTTCATCAAATGACAATTGGCAAGCCAAATTAATTACAAAGCGCAATCAACATATATCACACAAATAAACAGAGAGATTTACCTGTAAAGACAAAATATAAAAGCTCCACATTCTGTCAAAAGTTCTGAATATATGCCAGAATGATCTTATTTCAACAAAATTAACTTTTCCAATCCATAGATCCCCAGTAACTGGTTTCTTCTCCTGATAAGACATAAAATGTCCATAATGAAAACAGAAACAGATTGAAGTAAGAATGGATAATGTGCTCAGATATTTGATTGCGACAAAAACTGCTGGCTGTGAAACCTTAATATATCTTTTGATCCCAGAAAATGTAAACTGACTCTATCCTTTAGAAGAGAATGCTAGCATAAAGCAACTCACTAGGTAAAGTGCTGATCATAATTGAGCAATTATAAGTTCAAGACAAGATAGTTAAGAAGAAAGGCGTATTGTTACAGACTCCTTCATAGATCAGTCTTATTCAAGGCGTAATAATCTTATCTCATCTACAAATTAAGGATAGCATTAGTTTAGTATTATCTTTAACTTAGGATATCAATTATCTTTTATCTCTTCTGGTAGTTATCTTGTTTCCTTCCTATCAAGATAGGTTTCTTTGTTAGAATAGAACTA
>JAOTBA010000009.1:25014986-25030859 GCA_025629845.1 Erythroxylum squamatum
ATTCCCGAACCTGATTTCCAAGTGTTTAACCCAGACCGACGGGTCACTCGATCTTACAACAAGCAGTTTCATAACACGTATGCATAGAGAAGATAAGCTCAGTTATATCACCCACCTCATCCTTGTCTAACCGCAACTCTTCTGGAGGCAGGCAAAAGAAATCAGCATCTGCACGCATGGGCCATCCCAATCGGAAACAACTAACTAACCTACAATCTCATACAACAGAACTATTTCAAGTTGATACTCCAAATTGGAAATACAATGAATATGCACAGAGAAGTGCCATACCAAAAATATTCATTCAAATCATCATAGTTTCTCCACTGTGAATGCTTTGACCTCCCTCCTTTGCTCCTTTCTGCTTCCTAACGCGTACAGTAACAGCAAAATATCAGCAGGCAATAAAAAACTAAAAAGAAACAAAAATAAAGAAACATTTAAGTTCAAGAAAAGATAAGATAATAGAACCTTTGCAATTGTATCATATATTGGTTTCACTACTTTTCTTAAGAAAGCCTCCTCCTCACCACCATAGGCTGGTTTTATGTGCTCTCCAGTTGTTGGACTAACACTCCCCGCCAGCATTCCATACAATTCAAATGCCATCTGCAACAATATCAGCTTGATAACTCAAAATAAACCATCAAATTTTAATCATACAGTTTCAGAAACAGCAATTTCCAATGGATTATGTAAAAGTTTATATTGTTATCAAATTCACGCTTGCCAATAATCTGGAATTATCCCAATGCCTTTATGCATTAAGTTATTGCTGAAAATATTATGAAATTAAGAAAATCCTACAGAAAGAGTTCTTATCACCAATAACAAAATTAAACTCAATCAAGCCTTGATGAGTCTCCGAAGATAATAACTGAAAAAAGATGTCCTGTTCATTTCAGGAAAATTTGAATCTTGGAAGATGGAGAAAGTACAAGAAAAATATTTTTTCAATAAAAATGAAGAGAAAATCCAGAAGTTTGTGTTATTACTTATTAGTGCCTCTCTAAACATAAGAAATAATGTTCCACAAGCAGGAAAGTTCTGGCCCAACAAAGAAACTGAAGAATGGCATAAGAAAACAGATGCAATCAAATGATTAATTCCAATTTCCAGCTGGTATAAGATTAGCTACAGTAAAGGTCAACTAGAATGGACTTGTATACTGGCTGCTTTTCCATAACACATGCTTGCTGTAGTGACTATATAAAAGTACTAATTTTGCATCTTTGCATCATTCTTATTTTATGATTCATCTCCACATGCATGAAATCACGTACTTCATACACGACAAACATACCTATAAGGTCCAAAAGGGAGAAAGAGAAATAGAAAAGGAAGAAAGAATCAAATCAGACGGTAAGCAACATCTTGAAATGGAAAGACATTGCCGATGTACCTAGGTTATATTGAAGCTACAGACAAATACATACATGATGATATATATAACAAATGCATTCTGGCATGAATCTTAAGTTCGCTGCTTCTCCCCAGATAAGGAGATATAGACCCATATAAAGTAACTTCCTCTGTTGAACTTCCTGTTGAATGTTTGGCAACCTGTCAATTCAATGATGACCACAAAGATAAAAAATGAAAGTTAAAACATAACAATGGATTGTTGGAGGTAAGGAGCTCCCTGCCACAATTCAGAACATAAAGCGAAATATAACTGCTGTAAGAGTATAAGAACCATTCAGGGCCTCCAGAAACTCAAAAGCACAGTTAAAACTTGGAATAATAGTTTTTGCGGGAAGGTTGATCTCACCAGAGGCTACTTTTGCGCCCCAAATACTTGCACCATTTCTTGTAGTTCTTAAAAATTCTCTTCATTGCATCAGTTAGGGCACGCTCATCCAACTGAAATGAGCAATATCAGCAATTTTCATAAAAGATGAGAATGAGCACACCTTTATTTTCATCAGCAGAGCAATAGAAAAAGGTTAAATAACCTTGGGTTGTTGGTCAGTCTTTGGAAATTGTCGAATGTGCATATTTGCAAGCAACAGGATCAGGTGTTCCCTTTGATTCGCGACATTATCTTTCTGCATACCCAAATTTAGTATTTCCAACTAATCGACCACACAGTAACAAATTTCCAACAAATCAGTCACCTGAAAACCGAACATAGCCTGAAGCCAGTCCAGAATGTCTTCAGTTACTTTCTTCTTGTGGTCCTTTGGCCAAGGCAAGCCTCTGGTATTTCTAAGTGCAGATACAGCAGCTTGAATCTGCAAATGCCCCAGTGGACAAGGTACAAGCTTTCAGCTAAAAAGAAAACAAAGTGAGGAAGTGGATCAAAATGGAATTAACCTCCGGATATCGCATGATAGCCTGATTTTGGCTATCAGGATCAAGGGGAAGAATATTGTAAGGCACGTATATTTTTGTCTTTTCTTCAACTTTGGTGTGAGCCTCCAGAATCTAAAAGAAAAGAGGAAAACAACTGTTACACCGGATATCCATTAATTGTCATAACCTGTATGAATGTATATATGAATGTCGTCTTAGCATGCTGAACGAATGAAAACTGACAATGATGTAGTACTGAAAAGGAGAAAGTGTCATCTCAACCTCATCTGCTACTTCCACCTCCTCTGTCTGGTTGACAGCCTTCAAAACCTCAAATAGGACCGCAGCAGTTTGATATGCTTTTGTAAGTTGAGCACTGAGTTAGGATGATGAAATTCACGTGAGATTTGCAAAACCATGTGCAGGAACAACAAATAAAACTATAACCTAGAAGCTTTCACATATATTACCGATCAGCTTTATCAGCTGCATGAGTTAAAGCTTCAATATACTTCTGATAGTAATCACGATAAAATTTCTGCATTTCTCGAGCATCACTCATTGTCCTTCCTTGCATTGTAATATCATTTTCCTGGACAGGAACAAAAAAGAAAGTTACACTCCATCCAAACAGATGCATATAGAAAAAAATGGAAAACAAAAGAGGAGTTATGATGGAGGGTGAAAAATACAGTAGAAGCCTCTGGACAAAGTTGAACAATTTGTGACAGATTTAAAGTAACATGTTAAACTTCAAGAAGTTAACGCCAAATTGGATCTTTAAAAGGGAAGTTGCATGTAAATGCTTACCCTTTCCAGACGTTGTAGAAGTGCTGTTTTAAACTGGCGAACACCACGCCCACTAGATGTGGGATCTAGTCTATGAGCTTTCTCAAAAGCATAAAAACGACCTATTTTCAACATCAATGCAAAACTGAAGATTTAGAGTCTGGAAAACATTGGAATACATACACAACAACCAGATTTCCAATTTGAGTCCTAAATGCAGCCAAACAAAATTTAACCAAATAGAAAAGCAAAATTTTATGAGACTAAGGCTGCCAGAAGAAAAAGGAAAGGAAGAAAGAGATTATATGGGCATAACTAAGGAGTATGACTAGAACAGAGCATCAAGTAAGAGATATCCCCTGGGAATCTATCCTAGAATGATTTTCTAACAAACATTCATTTTCCTCAAAACTTCACTTCTGTCACTCCATTAATGACCATTGCATGCCCTGATATTTTGCACCAAGGAATATTAGTTCAGAAACTTTGATGACTCCAGGATTCATCAGTGGCACTATTTCTAGATTTGAGTAGACAACAAAATGACAAGCACTGGCTAAACTTTCCAATATGAATATAAAATTAGTTCTGCCACTAGCGATAGCTGTGAAGAACTAGTACTTATCTTTTTAAAAAAATTGAATAACGTGCATGTTCAAAAGATTAGATAAGCGAAAGCATTTTGGGTAAAAGACAGAAAGAGAATGAAAGTGTTTATATGAGCAATAACCATATGCTCCTTTTGGAGCTCGAAAGAAACGTGTTAGCAGACAAAAGAATGAAGTCATTTAAGTGCACAGAGAAGTTGACATGCTATGTGTAAGAAAGGGGTGTACATACTCATATATATAAATGAAAGAAGCTGCAACTTACAGAGATAAGCAACTCTAGGGTTGCTGGCCTCCACTTGGTTAGCCACACGCAGAATTGGAGCAATATCAACGAGGGAGGAAGGCACCACCTCACTATCCAACATCGACTCCCCTATATTCCCAGCTGTCTGCGTCCGCAGAATCCGTCTCTGCGGCTGTGCCTGCTGATCCGAACCCCTTCTACTATTAGTCGACATCGTTTCTTTGTTTACACGTACCGCCGATGCCGATCAAGTACCCTTTGTATGGAAAACAGGACAGTAATTCATAAATATAACTTTCTTTAAATGGTCACCGCTCCATGTAGCTCAAAACAACTAGAATTAATTGGGAAGATAACATAAACATAACTATGTACAAGCAGCAAAAGAGTAGATAACTTTTTGGAGGGAGTAGTAAGTGTCTGTGTGTGATGTGAGAAAAGTCTGATTGCTTGTCGTTTCTTTTCCACAGAACAAACACAAGCTCACACACACAGTCCTCTGTGGCTCATCGGTTTAGGAATACATAAACCTCAATTATTTACCTAATATTTTCTACTGCGATGCCTAATACGCATGATGACATAGATAGGCAGATAAATGTAAATATGTAATTTGAATAAGGAAGCCGCAGAAGCAGAGTACCAATAAAGAAAGAAGTATGATCAGGAGAATTGAGTAAAGGGAAAATAAACAGAGCACAATTTAGGAAGCAAAAAGATTATTACCGGTTAAATCAGAAACGGAGCCAAAACGTAAGGTAGCGTAGACAACACTCCAAGAATCAGAGTCATAGAAGATTGTCTAAAGAAAAAAGAGAGGAAAATGGAAAGAGCAGATAGAACTGAGAAACTCTACATATGTTGGTTCGTGGAGAAAATCAATCAATGGGTGTTGAGAAGTTACTGAAGCAAAGGGAGAGAATGGGAATAATGGTTGATGGCTGCAGAAAGTCGTTGTTGAGGCCCCGCCGGGGGTTTTATATTATGTTATGTTCCAAAAAAAAACTTCCTCAACATCGACCAGATTAAATTCCATACTGACTTTTTTTTCATCACCTACACGGCTACACGGGATTGAGCACACCCGATCAGAGCCGCTGGAGAGTGGAGACTGTTCTCCTTTTTCCCTCTGTTCTTGTCCTTTTCAACTCGACGGGTCTAGTCTAGGATACGGACAAGTTGGTGTTGCTTCTCATTCTGATTTATGAAGTGCCACCTGTTTTGAGTTTGACACTTGGACTCTATCCTCACTTACTTATCCCTCCAAATGAAATGAAAATAAAATACAAATTACATCTTCTTTGCTTACTTTTTAATCTTATATACAGTACTTGTTAATTAATCCTATGCAAAATGAAATCTTTTTTACCATCCGTATATAATATTTTATAGAAAAACAATGGAAGTTAAAAATATTTAAAAGTGAAAAGGAGTGGTGGAGTGAGAGCGCTTAGGCGATGAATTGATAAAAGATTATAGGATTAGTACGAGAGTTAGGCAAATGTCACATCAAATTGATGGTTGCTTCTAAGATAAAGTAGTCTTTTCTATTTGGTGTAGTAGCAAGTGCCAAGACTCAAGAGGCAAAGAAAAAGAAAAGAAAAGGCAAAGACAAAAGAGTGAATGGATTAGGAATAATAGCTTCGCCGACCAATAAATGCCGAATGTGCAAATTGGGCCTACTTTTGTGAATACATTGTTGATTAAAAAGATAAGACTGCCTTTTGCATTAACTTTCAAGGTTGGGAAGGGTGTGTAAAGTAGGCACGACACGAGTCTTTTTTTTTTTTTTTTAATTATTATTGTTATTAGAAAGCCCGCCCCAGCTTTCCACTTCCTTCATCCAAAAACCCAATCGGAGTATAGGGCCCAAGATCAAAACCTTTGGTGTCAGAGGACTTTATCTTAAATAGGGATGGTAATTGGGCCCGGTCTGGCCTGAAATAAATGGGTCAAGACCGAGTTGACCGAGTCATGGGCCTGTATTTTGGCTTAGATCAGAGCTATTCAAATCCTGTCTGACTCGAGGCCCAACTAAAAGTAACAAAACGGTGTCATTTTGTATATAAAAAAAAGACGTTATCTTTTAAATTTAAAAAACAATACTAAATTGGGCCAAGCCGGATCGGGCTGGGCATTTCATGGGTCTGGCAATCTTCAAATAAAAAGGAAAGGCAACTGATTGTTTGGAAGATCCCCTCCTCCTCATGATTTAATTTAATCCTTCAGCATATCCAAAAGAAGAGCAGATGAATTTATGAGTTAAACCAATTAAAAATGGAAAAAAGTTAATTGGAAACCGAATTCTGCTTTTCCTAACGACCAAAACAAGTCCATTTGTAACTTTTAGGGACAAATCATAGGAGTGATTGTTCTAAGATCATGTCGATTTGCGGCTCGACTTTTACTTTAAAAATAATAATATTTTTATTTTTTTTAATATATAAAATAAGTCGGATAGTCTGATCAGCCTCTAACCCGTCGAACTATGGCCAATCAACCCGTAATTAGGCCTGGGCCGGCCTATTTGAACCCATCAAGTCACAGGTCAAACCAGTGGTTATCTATAACCCGTGTATTTGTTGAATATAAAAATTAAAAAAGAAAAGCGAAGACACGAGAGAGAGACAGAGGCTTGGCAATCATCGGATCGGAAAATTTTCCTAAAACACAAACCCTATACCCGATACTTACAGTTACAGATAATGGAGGAAGATCAAGTAGCAGCATCAGCAGCAGATGAGCAGCTCCTTCACCTACTTTCCGGTCTTCTCCAGCAGGCATGCTCACCAATTCCGCTCTATAGTCATTGACTCACTATTATCTACTAACTTCTACAAAAAGAATAAGATCCCAATTGGAAGTGTCATCCACTTCATTTTTATTTTATGTAGGTTTTGACTGCCGCTTTTTGCCTTCAGTAACTTTCCGCCCTGTATCTTTTTTATGCTTAATCTTATTTCTCAGATTCACAATATCTCCAGTTTATTTATCTTCTTTTTGTCTGACTCTGACCAATATAGGTGGAAGCTTTGACAAACCAGGAGGAAGTTGAATTGCGTGCGAAAATTGAAGCACTTGGACTAGAGATGACAAAACTCCCTTCAAAGCCCACCAGCGATCTTGATGAGGTGATAGACAGAGAGAGCGTCTTCTTCTTGTTTTTGATTTATATCGTGTCATCATATCATATCAATGTATCATCATTTCATTTCAACTAATGAGGAGCATAAATGATGTTATGCCTCTAGTTGGAAATAGCAAGGGAGTTGGATAAATTATCAGCAAAACTAGATGACGTGGATGAGATGATATCGACGGCAATGGTGGCGGATCCACAGGTGCAGTCACTCTTGAGTAGCACCGCTGATGTATGGATGCCTGTTATTACTGCTACTTCCGACGATCGGCGTGCTTTTACGGCGCCATCATCAACTAAGGACAACTCCACCTAATCTTCATTTTTACTTGGTTTCTCATTTCAACACACATGGTTTTTCTATTTCTTCTTTCCTTTTCCTATGTTTGTTCTCCTAGTTACAAAATCTTCTTTTTCCAAAAATTGAAGCAATCATTTACATGCTCTAGCAATTTCCTTCACACACCTTGCATGATGACAGGTATGACGAAGCTACTGAAGTAGAAAATTGCAGGACCTATTTCGATCAATTAGGATAGGTATCAGTTTTCTTCACTTCTCAAATCAAAATTTATCCATACATACAATCTGAAGGTGGTTGCTTGGTCGAGATCACGAGATTTCAACAAACAGAAACCAATGCTCAATAATTCTGTTACTTTGTGGAAAGAATCCTTCAAACTTAGAATGATAATTGTTGAATTCATTGAGATACAATTCGTCATATTTGATAACATTTTGCTGGACAGGAAGGTCACCGGGGGTTTTAGGCTTTTAGCAGTTATGAAACAGGCAAGAAATTATAGAGGATTTTTGACAATGATTAGCAATGAAGAAAACAACTTTACCCCTGTCCCGTGTCCTGCTTTTAAAGAATAAGAAGAATGCTATGTAGACTTTAACTGGAAGGCGTTAAACCACGAAGCTGATTTACATTTGTTTGAAGCTAGAGTAGCGGGCCAACCAACATTAAAGGTCGCTGCAGACTCATTGTGCGAAAACAGTTTTTACCAAAATTTTGGATTAGTAGCTATCAAGTGTTATTTGATTTGGAACGTGGCTTCCAACTTGTTTAGTGGACTGCAAACGTGCCTTTTATGTTTAGAAACTTGGTCTACATAGCCAAGGGGAAAAAAAAAGGAATTGGTGGTCTTGACAGCTGCCTTTCTACGTCTCGTCGTTCTTCTTACCATAACCACTCTTTATATTGTTCATTCGTAAGTTAAATTTGAAGGGGAAAATACTTAGGTATCAGCACGCCCATAATAACTTAAACAACATAAAGATTATCCATCATACGGTAATAATTGTTGGACTGGGATACATTATGATGTCATGTCAAAAGGAAGAGCAAGGAGGCGGGTCTCAGAGTCTCAACTTTAGCTCGTGTAAATAGACGAAATGCCAAAGCAGAATTCCTGAACATACCGGCTCGATCCCTACCCATCTCTTTCCATTGCTACATCCACTGCTCTTCTGTTCGGAATTGTTTTCCAGCTGGCCGTTTACAGTTTTAGGTGTATGATTCCCTTAAGAATTTCACAAAATTGAAAAGATTAAGATTTTAATTATCGGTAAACTACAAAGAATAAGATATATATATATATATATATATATATATGTAATTGCATTAATTACCAGTGGCAGTGGGAGCGGAAGCTGGGCTATTGGCTTTTTGATTAGCCAGTTGGTAAAAGACTTGAGCATCTGGTGAGTTAGGAGGTAAGTTTAGAAGAGCTGCATGACATCCCAACCAAGCAATGAACGTGTTAATGTTACAGTTGAGAAGAAGCATTACGAGTTGTTGCTATTAATCACCATTACCAAATTAATAACGGATTCAAGATCCTACAACACGTATGATCACTGAATACATAATCGCCAGTTGGTTAGAGTCAGAGATTAAGAAATTGTGACCTGGGCACTGAGAAACATTGGCAGGGGCATGGCAAATTGAAGGCAACCCCAAAGCCAGCGTAATGTTGACCTTGAGGCCCAAATTAGGCTCATTTCTATCCTTAATAATCACGCACAAACACTTCTTATTGGTTTTGAGAACTTGCTTAAGACCACTGCAGCAATCTGGAGTGGGCGATTTGGCGTCGCCTCCAACGTAAGGTAGACAAGTTGCCAGCCCTGCTAACTGCTGTGCACATTCATCTATGTCTTTGTTGGAATCGGCCATCCCAAAGCTAACCAGCGACGGCATTATAGCCGCCATGGTAAGGAAGAACAGTGGTGTAGAAGGAGTGCCAGTAGCAGTAGCCATTGTGGACAAAGCAACTAGACTTGAGATGGAGGCTATGCTAATGTCGTGGACGTTAGAAGTTTTGGGCTTTGGTGGGCTATTTAAATGCAAAGCTTTTCTGGAAGAAAGTGGGTAAAGCATGGTTTGATAAATGCATTGTTGGGTCATGTCATGAGTGCAGCCTCTTATTCATTACGTTGACACTTTACAATCATCCTCGGGCATGACCAAAAAAGGAAGAAGCTACACTTGTTTCTTTGCTGCATCACTTCACCAACCTACCTAGATCAATAATTATGCGCTATATGTCATCAACTCGTCATCCGACAAATTGATGACATCATAATTATTTACAATTTACAATCGAAAAACTTTTAACAAATTTCTCAAAAGAAAACGTCAAACAACTGCATCCCGAATAAAAAGCTAGCACTTGCAGCCTCAGGTTTTGTGCGACCACAGCATAAAAGCCTACTTGCTTCACAATAATATTCGTAAGCAACCTACGCACGTGTCGCGTGTCTTTTCTCGCGTCCATAAGAAATACCCACTCGGTCACTGATTCTCTTATCTCTTTTTTGCTTTCTTCCTTCCTCCTAGTACTAGCTAAGAACAACTAGAAAGGAAAAGATGGGGGTGGTGACCATAGACGGATCTACCGTACTTGCCTTCGTGAACAACGACGCTGAATTCGAGAACAGCGTAAACGAGGCTTTTGGGCGACTCGATCTGAACAAGGACGGAGTGCTGTCCCGGTCAGAGCTCCGAAAGGCTTTGGAATCGATGCGTTTGGTGGAAAGCCACTTTGGGGTGGATGTGGCTACCCCTCCGGAGCAGCTCACCCAGTTATACGACTCCATCTTCGACAAGTTCGATTGTGATAAGAGTGGAACCGTTGACCTTGACGAGTTTCGGGCGGAGTTGAAGAAGATTTGGCTTGCTATTGCCGACGGCTTAGGTTCATCTCCCATTCAGATGGCCCTCGAGAATGATAATATCACCACTAATTTCCTCGAGAAAGCTGCTGATCTTGAGGCCAATTCTACAAATAATATAAATAATTAGTAATAATTAATTTCTTTTATATGTAACAACGACATATCTTAGGTTTGGAATAATTATGTGCAAGCATGTAGTATATATTTACTCTTTAGTATGTACTAGAGTGATGTATACAACTTTGATATCTTTGCTTCTTGTTGAAATTCAAGTTTATTGGATTACATGTTAATATATCCAAATCCAGCTCTTACGGATTTACACGTTAAGACATTCACACAAAAATGTGGCGTGGGCTGGAAGACACACGCGGATGTAGGCTTTAAGACACATGTGAAGTGAAGTTCCTGTTACACTTGAGTTGGTGCAGAGTTTGTTTTAAGACAGATGCGGAGAATGTTCGTTTCGATAAATAAATTATTCATGTTGGTTGGGTCGGTTGTGTTGGGCCTGGACTCAGTCGCAACGACCCAAGGGCCGATCGGTCCATTCAGCAAAGACGTTGAGCCCAAGCCCGATCCATACTTTCCACAGCTCATCAGCGGGAGGGGACTTCCATGCAGAGGTAGGAGTCTACGTAAAGACCTAAACCTAGATATCGCTCCATATATAAGGTATAATTTGACCATAACGAAGGTAGGCAATAAAAAACCTAGCTCTCTAGCTTTTACGGCAATCCAACCTTCACCAAAAGACTGACTTGAGCGTCGGAGAGGCGAATCGGGACATAACCCCCGACGTGCCTTCCTTTGTTTTGCAGGTATCTTCACGTCAAGTTCATCACAGAGAATAGCTGATTCATGGATCCAAACGGTAACACGCAGTTCTACCAGAATCCGGCAGAACCAATTGGCGCCCACCGTGGGGCCCGACTTCAGGGCACCACGTCCAGAAATACGCAGATCAGTCAGGCGGCAGCGACAAATCCTGATGTTGCCGCAGTTGCAGCTCTGGCGTTACAGCGAATGGGTTCACGGCTACCTGCAACTCTGCCGCCTGCACCCCATGTTTCCCACGCGGAATCGTCAAACCCGAACGACCAACCACAGCCTCAAACCTTGGAACAAGAAGAACAGAGCGTAGCTGTGGAGGATAACGCCGCGTTTAATACGCGCCCGAATATCCAACACCAACTGGGTGCAGATCCTCTTCCGGCTGTACATCCCACCCTGACCCGAAAACAGATCGAGGAAGCGGCTGATCTGTTGGTCCGCCAAATTTTGCAGTCTCAGCCAGCACAACAGCAGCCGTCTGTACGGCCAGCCGCCCGACAAACCAGCATGACAACCGGTCACCGCCCAACCGAAGCCCTAGAAAAAAGTGTGGATGATCGGATTAACGCAGCTATGAGCTTCCGTCCCGATCGCCCGACGGCACAGTACAGCTCTCCCTTTACTCCGGACATCTTGGATAGCCTCCCGGCGCCCGGCGCAAAAGTACCGACCCCCGAGAAATATACTGGAAAGACCGACCCCCTGGATTACCTGCAGCACTTTCAATCCATGATGAATCTACATTGTGTTCCGGACGCTATCCAGTGCAAGGCTTTCTGCACGGCCTTCCAAGAGGGAGCTCGGCGATGGTTCAACAGCTTGCCCCCGAGCTGTATCACGTGTTTTGAAGATTTCAGGTTGTTATTCTTGAGCCAGTTTGCCACCAGTAAGCGGCCGCAGAAGACGGCTTTAGAAGTGATGCAACTTACCCAAGGAAGGAATGAAAGTTTGCGGGAGTTCATCACTCGGTTCAATAATGAAGCGGTCGAGGTTCCCGACCTCACTTGCTCGTCCATGTTGGCCGCGCTTATGAACAACACGAGGGATGAGGAGTTCAAGAAGTCATTAGCCCTCGATCAGCCCCGATCCGTTCAGGAAATAAGAAACAGGGCGGATAGGTATATTCAGCTTGAAGAAGTGCTGAAAAATACAAGGCGTCGGATGGATGATCGCTCGCCAAGTGACAGGGCGGGCAATTCAAACAAGCGGCAAAAGGGCCAGTCGAGCTGGAGAAGGCCGACCGATCGACAAGGATATCGACAGGAGTTCACCCCGCTAAACAGGCGATATGCAGAAGTACTGGCAGCCGTGAGAGCGGATGGGGAAACTATCCGAGAGCCCCATAAAATGAAGACCCCTTACAAGGATAGGAACCCGGATCTATATTGTCGCTTTCACAGAGAAATCGGTCACGACACGGAAGAATGCTGGCAGCTAAAAAAAGAAATCGAATTCCTCATACAAAGGGGAAAGTTAGGCCGATTCGTGAAACACACGAGAAATGCCGACCGAGATAACGAGCATAGGGGCGGTGGGCATAACTACAGACAACAGAATTGGAGACGGAATGATAGAGATGATGGGGGACGGCAGAATGCGAATACGGATAATAGACGAGAGGAGAGGGGTCGACCGAGGGAAAGAAACGACAGAAGAGCTGAGCACCAAGATGACCGACCGACTGGGGTCATACACACGATATTCGGTGGAAACGCAGCGGGGGGATCCACTGCTCAAGGAAGAAAAAGATATGCAAAACAGGTCGGTAGCGACTCATCTACCAAAAAACCGAGGGAGAGCGACGGGATTATATCATTCGATGAGTCGGACCTTGATGGAGTAAGTTGCCCTCATGATGACGCCCTCGTGGTAAATCTGAACATGGACGGCTACGAGGTGAAACGGGTGATGATTGATACGGGCAGCTCGGTCGACTTATTGTATTACGAGGCCTTCAAGCAGATGAAGGTGCCCGAAGATCGACTACTACCCATAGACGGCCCCATCAAAGGGGTAACCGGGGCCTCAGCCTACCCCTTCGCCAGGGTGTTTTTGAAAGTGAGGTTCGGGCAGAAGCCGTGTCAGGTAGAAAGGGACGTTGAGTTCCTAGTCGTAAAGTTCCAAGGGGCGTACAATGCAATAATCGGGCGGACTACTCAAAACGCCCTCCGATCGGTCGTCTCCACCTACTACCAAGTTATGAAGTTCCCGACACCCCACGGAATTGGTATTGTCAGGGGTCAACAGAGAATCGCCAGGGAATGTTACTTGGCAGAAACAAAAACATTAGACGGGGCGGTAGTCCTGACGAGTTCTCTTGACGTAAGAGCCGACGAGGAGACGGATAGGATGAACCCAGTGGAAGAGACGCAACGGATCGTGCTAGATGAGGCCGACCCCTCCAAATTTACAAACCTAGGTTCCGAGCTGCAGAAGGACCTGGTTAAAGAAATTGCAGATTGTTTGGTGGAAAATAGATCGGTTTTCGCTTGGATACCGAGCGATATGCCTGGAATTTCTCGATCAGTCGCCTCACACTCGCTTGGTATTCAAGAAGGTTACAAGCCAGTTAGGCAGAAGAAGCGATCGCATTGCAAGGAGCGACAAGAAGTGATTAAGAAAGAAATAGAGAAGTTACTCGAGGCCGGGTTCATCCGCGAAGTCAGATACCCCGAATGGCTTGCCAATGTGGTGTTGGTGAAGAAGAAAAATGGAAAGTGGAGAATGTGCATCGATTTCACTGATTTGAACAAGGCGTGCCCAAAGGACAGCTTCCCCTTGCCTAAGATCGACCAGTTAGTAGACTCTACTTCGGGGCATGAACTGCTCAGCTTCCTGGATGCCTTCTCGGGCTACCATCAGATTCAAATGCGTTTGGAAGACGAAGAAAAGACCGCCTTCATAACCGACCAAGGCACATATTGCTACCAAGTAATGCCTTTCGGCTTGAAAAACGCGGGGGCGACCTATCAGCGGCTCGTCATGGAGGTCTTCAAAAAACAGATTGGCCGGACAGTGGAAGCTTATGTGGATGATATGGTCGTCAAAAGTAAGACGGCCGCGGAACATGTGGAAAATCTCAAGGAAGTCTTCCAGACCCTCAATAAATTTCAGATGAAGCTGAACCCGGAAAAGTGTGTCTTTGGTGTGGCATCTGGAAAATTCCTGGGGTTCATGATTACTCAACGAGGGATTGAAGCTAATCCGGAGAAAATCGAAGCCGTCGTTCAGATGCCCTCGCCACGGTGTGTGAAAGAGGTACAGATATTGACCGGTCGGATAGTCTCCCTTAGTAGATTCGTTTCCAGATTGGGGGACAAGTGCCTCCCATTTTTCAAGATTTTAAGGAAAGCGGGTATAACCCAGTTTCAGTGGCCAGAGGAGTGCGAAAGAGCTTTCCAGCACCTAAAGCAGTATCTAACAAGCCCGCCAGTTCTGCAGAGCCCCATCAAGGGGGAAACCTTGATTATCTACCTAGCGGTCACAGAAGGGGCAGTCAGCGCGGTCTTGGTCCGATCGGAGGGTAAGGAGCAATTTCCAATCTACTATGTCAGTAAAGTATTGAGTGGGCCGGAAACAAGATACGCGCCGATAGAAAAATTAGCTCTCTCCCTAGTAATCGCGGCGCGGAAACTGAGACCGTACTTCCAAAGTCATACCATTGAGGTGTGGACCGATCAGCCTCTCAGGCAATGCCTCCAAAAACCTGAGACCTCCGGGCGGCTAATAAAATGGGCAGTAGAGATGGGAGAGTTCGATATACAATATAAGCCCCGGACGACCATCAAGGCACAGGTGTTGGCAGACTTCATCGCAGAGATGAGCCAACCTAGCTCACAGGGTGACCAGCTTCCGGCCTGGAGTCTGTTTGTTGACGGGTCGTCCAATGCCGAGGGATGCGGAGCGGGAGTAGTGCTGATCACCCCGCATAATGAAGAAAAAGTGGAATATGCCCTTCGGCTCGAGTTCAAGGCCTCCAATAACGAAGCAGAATACGAGGCCCTGATAGCCGGTCTCCAACTGGCTAGGGAAATGGAGATAAAGCATCTAAAGATATATAGCGATAGCCAAGTGGTGGTCGGCCAAGCCACCGGGCAGTATGAGGCCAAGGGGAACCGTATGATCAAGTACCTGGAGCTAGTAAAGCGGGAGTTGAGAAATTTCGAACAGTACTCGATCAGCAGAATAGAACGAGCACAAAATGCTAAAGCAGATGCGCTCTCCAAAATGGCTTCCGACCGCGATGCCATAAATAATGTTCTAGTCGAACGACTAGACCGGCCTAGCATTCAGAAGGCCGAGGAAGTTCTCAACGTAAATGTCGGTCGGTTAAGTTGGACGGCACCGATCACACAGTACCTTTTAGAAGGAAAACAGCCGGAAGACGTATCAGAGGCCAAGAAACTAAGAATAAAGGCGGCCGAATACACGGTCGTTAATGGCACTCTATATAAGCGGTCTTACGACTGGCCGCTGCTTCGATGCTTGAGTGAAGAAGAAGCCGAGCAGGCAATGGCCGAAGTCCATGAAGGGATGTGCGGAAATCATGTAGGAGGCCGAATGTTGGCTCACAGACTGATCAGACAAGGGTACTACTGGCCGACAATGAGAAGAGACTGCCAGGAGAAGGTTGACCGGTGTGAGGCCTGCCAGAAAAACAGCAGCCTGTCTCATCAGCCGACCGAGAGGATGAAAATTGTAAGTCATCCTATCCCTTTTGCTCAATGGGGGATGGATATACTGGGGCCTTTCCCTCTCGGCCCAGGGCAGAAGAA
>JAOTBA010000010.1:22468-46945 GCA_025629845.1 Erythroxylum squamatum
GTGCACTTGCTAACGGAGGGGATCACTACAAACCCAAATAATCATGCATTTTCACATTATTCACACTTAATTGCCTAGCACGGCATTTTTCCGAAATCACACAATCAAATCGTTTTCAATTGTCAAACAATTTTACAAACATTTTCCATATGTATTTATACACAAAAGACATCTAATACAAGTTCAAAACATCATCAATACTAACTCATTTAAAAGTTACAAGTCATCGGAAAGCATTTTACAGACATTTATTTCACCACAATTCAGTAGCTTACAACTCAAATATTAAAAAGTCACCCACCTTGATTCCTTTGGCTTTGCGATTGGTTAACTTGTCCTTCCTCAACCTCCAAAGACCTCACTTGACCTTTAATCAAAGCATAAAAACCCTAATTTACAAGAGATAACAAAGTCTGAAATTCTAAGGAATGGAAAACATGAATTAAAACCTACCTAACTTTACCTATACCTTTCCTAAGCCATAACAACCAAAACCCCTCTCAATTTAAACAAGAATTTCGAAAAATCCCTTACCTTCTTAGCCTCCCACGAAATCTGATTTGCTTCTAATGGGAACTTTGACCTTCCCTTCCCTTTTCCTTCTTAAAGAAACTCTTAGAACTCCTTTCTAAAGTAAGAAAAGCCAAAGCCCTAACCTTTTCTTTTCTTTCTTCTTCTCCTCCCACCTAGCCGAAACCTCCTTCCTTTCTTCTCTTCCTTGATGTTTCGAAAGTCTTCTTTAAAGACTTAACAAAATGAATTCTTAAACTTTAAAAACCTAAGCTTAAAACGTTGTAGTTTCACTAACCTCTCCTTATACATGAAATTTTCGTTGCTTTATTCTCTTCATCCACGGCAAAGCTTCTTTCTTTCCTTCTAATCACTCTTCAAACCACCCTTTTTAAGCAAGAAAAGGCAAAACCCTAACTAGAAAACTATGAATTTCGAAACCCCTTACCTTAAAGATGAGATCCACGAAACTCCCTTCTTGACTCTAATGGAGGATTTCACATTCCTCTTCCTTTAACCTTCTTCGTTTTGAAATCCCCTTGGAAACCCACTTGAAAAAAAACTCATGAAAGATGAACCCTAATCTCTTCTTCTTCTTCTTCTTTCCACTTGACCGAAACTTCCTTCTCTGCTTCTCCTTGAAGTGTCGTGAGCTTCTTTTCTCCAAAGGCTTAACTCATTTAATTCCTAACTTAAAACCTAGCTTAAAACTACGTAGTTTCACTTGTAATCCTCTCCTTTCACATGCAATTTTCGTCCCCTCACTTCACACACACGACACACTTCATTAGCTTCTCTTCTTTTTGATTTAATTTACTCCTACAAAGACTAACATACCCCTCCTTCTTAGCCTTTAAGTTTAAAAACATAAAGGAACTTCCTAATTTACCCCAAAGCCATCTTATTCTTTTAATTCTAACAATTTATCAAAATTCTAATTTAAAAAAAAATCCCTTCATTTAATTTCTAAAATCCACACAAGCTCTAAATCCCTCATTTAATATTTCTTAACCTAAGCAATTAAAATCCTCAATTTATTCCAACCAAAATTAAAAAAAATCAAACTAAACCTCAAAATAAAATTTAACAACGTATTTACCAAAGAAAAGGAATCGGGGCCCAACAATATGAAAAAGGGAAAGACAAGAAGCATCTCTCTGATGACGGACTATAGCAATTATCAAAAGAGAAACTTTACTTCTAATAGCTCAGGTGATCAGAAGCTTGTCAAGAAGAAAGCTGTCGGTGCTAAAGGAAGTGTACAGGCTGGTACATCTTCTGTTAGTCAGAAGAACAAGTTTTTCAAAGGGAAATGCAACTTTTGTAAGAGTTTTGAGCACGAGAAAGCTGATTGTCGAAAACTCAAAACTCATTTAAAGAAGAAAGGTAACTGTCTTGTGATGGTTTCTTTAGAATCAAATGTTATTGATGTACCTTTAAGTATTTGGTGGTTAGATACTGGAGCAACAATTCATGTTACAAATTCTTTGCAGAAATTGACAAGTCGAAGAAGGGCGACTAGATTTTAGCAGCATGTATACATGGGAGACAATACCAAAGTCAAAGTTGAATTTTTTGGGACAATTGAGCTATAGTTAAATACGGGGCATGTTTTGATATTACATGATGTCGCGTATTTACCTTCTATTAGGAAGAATTTGATTTCTGTATTTATTTTGGATAGACTAGGTTATAGTCTTTTTTTTAGAGCTAGAAAATTGACTTTGTATCGTGACTTTCTTTTAGTAGGAAATGGAATTTTATGTGAAAGTTTATACAAACTTGAATTGAATAATTGTGTTACTGTTACTTCTTCCTCTTCTTTAAATACTGTTGTTGGTTCCAAACGTATAAGGTTGGATTTGGAATCTTCTATGATATGGCACAAACGTTTAAGCCATATTTTTAGAGACAGAATGGAGAGGTTAGTAAAGGATGGTGTACTACAAGTTTAGTCATCTGCAAGTGAGGGATATCCAATAGAATATCTATAATACTTCCATAGAAGTAATCAGGAAAACTTAGATTAGAAATATTTGCCCAAACTTCCTTTGAGAACATACATTCAAAGAATAAATGATCTCTAGATTCATCCTTCTGCTTGCATAGTATACGGGTCTTAGGAATGGTTAGGAAATTCAACCTATCCAGAGTGCTTAGTCTGTTCAGCATAATGAGCCAAAGCAGGAAACTCACATTGGGTCTAAGAACCTTGTTCCATATCAGCTTATCCCATCCGACTAGATCAGCAGACCTCTCCCTCATTCTTCTTACATCTTTTGAAGTGATTTATGAAATAGAAATTGCTTTCCACAAGTAGATATCCCTCTCCCCCTGACTTCTAAATTGAGGTAGGGATAGCAATCTCACCTCAGCCGGGGGGAGGGTCCAATTCCCATTACTGATAATTGCTTGAAGCTTTGAATCCTTAGGAAATCGACATAGTAGAGATCTGGCCAATTGATTATGAATTAGTGATCCATCCCCTGTCCAACTGTCATACCATAGAGAAATACTATCTCCTACCCCAATCAGACATTGAATACAGTGAAACATATCCTCTCTCAATCTGAGCAATTGGTTAAAGAACCAAGTATAGCTATTTTTGGGCTTGAGGGTCGACAAACTTCCTCCTTTTATTATATAGGAATGGATCCAAATAGTCCACATGGTCTGTTTATCACTAAGTAGTTTCCAAATCTGATTGGAAGTGAGAAGTTTGTTTTTGCTGAATAGAGAATCCAGGCCTAACCCTCCTTCTCTTGGTTTGCAGATTATCTTCCAACTAACTTTTGCTAATCCTCTTTTGCCATTCCCTTTACCCCATAAGAATTGTTTTATCAGTTTTTCAATTGTTTTGATCAGCCCTTTTGAAGAAAAAGATAGGAGCACCAGTAGGAATTCATAGACAAAATCACAGATTTCAGAAATTGAATTTTCCCTCCGTAGGATAGAGCTCTAGTTGCCCAAGCCCCCAATCTTTTCTGAATCTTATCAATCAAAGAAATGCAATCATAAAATCTTAGTCGCCTTGAAGAGATAGGGATCCTCAAGTATAGCAAGGGAGGATCTTTTGCTTCCATTCCAGTAAGTTGAGACAGAAGATTTGATAGTTGAGAGAGGCACTTTTGGAAAGGATGAGGAAGCTCTTACTTTGATTCACACATAGCCCCGACATCTCCTTAAAGAGATTGAGGGAATTCATCAACAAGGTGACTGAGTGGACATTTGCCCTGCTTAGGAGAATAAGATCTTCTGCAAAACATATAACTAGTTAGTGAAATTTTCTTACATTTTGAATGAAATCTGAATTTTGGATCCGAAGAGGTGTTGTGCTTTAGAATTTGAGTAAGAACTTCCTTACAAATTAAAAATAGGTAAGGGGATGGAGGATCCCCTTGCCTAAGCCCTTTCTTGCCTTTGAACATCTTCGTAGGGCATCCATTAATCAAAATCCCATAGGAAGCAGTAGAAATACATTCTTGAATCCATTGTAAAGTTCATACCCACCAATGTTTGTAGGAGGAAACACCAATTGACACTATCAAAGGCTTTCTTTAAGTCAATTTTAATAGTGTAATTTTAGGGACTCCTCTTCTGATTGTAACCTTTAAGAAGCTCCTGCACTATTAGAGTTTCAAAATGCAGAGTTTCCCTTTCCAATAGCCCTTCATGACTACTAGGGATCCTCTGATGATTTTCAGCGAACCATTTCTTCCGACGAACTCACAACCATTGTCTTCTAAGTTGCTTAGAGAGATTAAATATCTCTTCATATCAGGGACATGCCTTACATCTGATAATATTCTCACTGTCCCATCTTGCATCTGAACTTTTATACTTCCTATGCCCGCAATCCTACAAGTGTTGTCATTCTCCACCATTACCACTCCTTGATCGAGTAGTTCATATGTGTGAAACCAATCCTTGTCAGGAGTCAAACGGAATGAGCAAGCTAAATCCATTGTCCATTCGCGACTTCGATCATTATCAACATGAGCTACCACATGAACTTCTGCACTCTTCTTTGTGGTATCAGCAACTAGACTAAAGTCATCTTCATAGGTGGCAACACTAGCCTCGTCTGATGATTTCTGCTTGTTCTTGCCTCTATTGTCTTATTTCTGATTCTTTTTCTTAGTTTGAGACAATCAACCTTAATATAACCTTGCTTTTTACAATAGTTGCAGCAAAGATTTCGATGTTTTGACTTGGACCTCGCTTGTGAACTTCTTTCATTGTTCCTTTCAATCAATCTGCCTCTTATATATAAACCTTCTCCATGTTCTTTATGCCTTGAAGTGTCCATTCTTTCTCTAGCCAACAAACTAGAACAAACTTCATCCAAGGTAATAGCATCATTTCCATAAAGCATAGTGCCATGGAAACTATTATATGATGGTGGCAGCTGATCTAACAAAAGCATAGCCAAATCCTCGTCATTGGTTTTAACATCAAGATTTTCTAAATCATTGATAATCTCCCTGAATTCTTCAAGATGTAGTTTAACAACCTTACCTTCTGGTAATTTATGCAAGTACAGCTTGGACTTAACGTATAAACGATTTGCTGGACTCTTTGTCATGAGAAGTTATTCAAGCTTCAACCATAAACCAGCAGCGGTTGTCTCCTTACTTCTTAAAGAATCTCTGTCAACAAGTATAGTTGAATTGAGCGAGTGCCTTCAAATTCTTGCTCTCCTTCTCTAGGTCTAAACTAAACATCTTTTCCATTCCAAGTAGTGTCCCATCTAAATCAAGACTAATAAGGATTGCTTTCATCTTGATTTGCCACGTAGAAAACTTTGTGCTATACTTGAGTGATGGAATATCTAACCTTGTTGATGTTGATGCGATCATTTCTCTGATACCAACTTGTTATGATGGCTACAGCCTAAAGAAATTATATCGGCAAAGAAAGCAAATAGAAAACAACACCAAATAACACCCAACGGAAGCAAGAATTTTAAATGCAAGCACAAGGTAAAAGGGACTTAGGAACTTATGAGAAAAACCCCGACACGGAGAAAAACCTCAAGCGGCAAGCCAAAAAAATCTTCACTATGAAGGAGGAGTACAAAAGCTCTCTTACAAATAGGGTGGCTAAACACTTGTATTATTAGCCTCCACCAAGTAGTAACTTATCTTCTAAAAGCCACCACTAGACTCCTTATATAAGAGTTAAAGATAAAAGGCTTATGTTATCTAGCCAAAATGGGACAAAGACCATATATATAAGAGACCAAAGACTTAAGCCTATTTCCACAAACAATGTAGGATGAAGGCTAATGTACAAATTTAAGGCAAACATAACATTATATAAATGACATTTAATTAATACACATAAACTTGAACTTATTCCATCATTATTTTTTAGCAAACATATGAAAGAGAATTTTTCTGAAAATAAAAAGATTATAATTTTTTTCAAAAAGTTTAAAAACTATTTAAAATTTAAATTATTTAAACAATAAAGAACTTCGTTTTTCTTACCTACTATATTAAAAAATAGATAGTGATACTAGCAACCTTGTCTATCAAAAAGAGCTTTGGAACAAGACAGACATAGATCATCTTTTTCCAGTACTAAACCATGCCTACATACACTGAAATTGGACAAAGTTTAAATCATCTAACACACGCATCTGTTAGCTCCTCATTCTCCCATAAAAGTTAGATTGGTATTTCAGTTTACTGCTCAACAGATTGCTGATTCTCATTTACATAATTCTCCACCAGTGCAGTGAAGAATGCTGCCCCAATCGGAAGCGCATTTTCGTCAAGGAAGAAGTAAGGCGAGTGCGGCGAATGAACTGATCCAATCTTCTCGTTTCTAATCCCAATGCTGAGCATCACTCCTGGAACATGTTCTTGATAGAACGCAAAGTCCTCACCTGCCATTACTTTCTTACCAGTTCTTACATTCTCAGGACCCAGAAGAAGTTTACCAACTCTTTGAACATATAAATGAAGATTGTCATCATTTATAGTAGCAGGGTATGGAGGGTAATCTTTATCCACAATATCAATATATCCAGTACATCTGTGTACACCTGCCACTCCTTCAATAACCTACACAAAGCTCATATCAACATAGTCAGCCAAGCATGAACTACTTCATTCACTTTATGGTTCAACGAAGATATACAAATTAAACTTAACGACTTAAAATTTTGGACATCAACTCCTAGATATTATAAAAACAAAATTGAAATCGTGGAAAACGAAATAACTTCATTCCACACTTCATGCACTCAAGTTCTATTACTGTCATGCAAGCAGCTAGTGAAAGAAGCAAATATAACTCTTTTTTCGTAAATGGTTTCACCATCAGAATAATATCCCTACATGGGTAGAATTTGGTATGAGAGAACGACATATGAAATAAGTGATGAATGACATGATTCCATCGAAAAAAAGGAATTATTCAGTTGATCTTTTTCACCTCTTTTGCCCTACGCTGGAGTTGATGTAAGCCCTCAGTTGTAAGACTCCTCAATGTGCCTCCAAACTCAACAAATGGCGGAATTACGTTCGAAGCATTCCCACCTCTCACATATGTAACAGATAGAACCTTAATACCAAATTCGAAGTGTAAGTATCAAGACAAAATGGTTGTTTTTATGTTTCTTGTATAAACAGCTACAGGATGTCTAAGGATTGTTAACAGTACAACTTCACAAGTTAGTAACATTGGTGATTAAACCTCCAACGTATATAAACGACTGCCACATGTTCTATAAATTCGGAGAATTAGGCAGCAATTCAACAGTAATGTTGATCTTGGAAGAGATAGCTTACAAGACAGTAATGTATGAAGAAGCTTATCATGTATTGAGACAAAAGCCATTGAAACAGTAAGGTCACAATGCATACTTGACTATGGAGGGGATCAACTTCTCTTGAGATAAGCTGTTGTAAAGCCACGATTGCAGCAGATGTAGCAAGTATCGGATCCAAATTTTTATGTGGCATTGCAGCATGGCCGCCTTTGCCTTCTATTTTAGCTTTGAAAAAGGATACAGCAGCTAACACTGGCCCTGAAAGGGAGGCTATTCTTCCAGTATGCAGTTCGGAATCAATGTGCATTCCAAATATTGCTTCAGCATCACCAAGGGCACCTTCTCGTATCATATGTAGAGCCCCAGCACCACCCTCCTCGGCTGGTTGGAAAAGAAGCCTTACAGTACCCTTCAAAACCATATACCAGAAAGGACATGTCTTTACTCAGGCTGCATAAAACTTTCATGTTACATTTATCCCAAGTTATCAGAGCAAAAGAGAACGATCTGAAAGGAATAAACAAATATTTTGACAAGGAAGACGGCAAGATTTAACTAAAAAACAGATTATTCAGTTCGCATTAATCCTACCAAAGGGACCACAAGTAAATTGTAGTGCATCAGGCAGTGAAGCAATTTATATTCATTTCAGAAGGAAAGATGGTCCAGCCAATTGCATCACCAATAGCAAACGTATGGCCTCAACTTCGACCAGAGATTAATCAAGCAAAAGGACATATAAATAGGAAATAGGAAGCAGACCTTAAGCAAGTGTTTACGCTCATTAAGCAACTTAGCAGCACCTAGAAGCATAGTAGTATGAGCATCGTGTCCACAGGCATGCATTTTGCCATCAATTTTGCTCTTGTGCTCCCACTCAACAAGCTCCTACTTAATTAAATATAAAAACCAAATTACAGAGCATTAAAAAGATATACAATCTCTCCAGTTACAATGTAAATGAAAAAATGTGTACTTGCAAGGGAAGAGCGTCCATGTCGGCCCGAAGAGCAATCACAGGGGGAGAACCAGAGCCAATTTGAGCGACGAGGCCAGTTTGAGCAAGTGGGTATGAGTAAAAAATGCCGAGTGTGTCGAGTTGAGAGCGAATAAGAGCACTGGTGTTGTATTCTTGGAATCTGAGTTCCGGGTTCTCATGGATTTGTCTCCTAACGGAAACTAACCATTCTGTGTCTCGCTGGGCCAAGCTCAAAAGTTGTTGAGCATAGGTTTGATGAGAAGTGGCTTCCACAGTAGCGTCAAAGCCGAAGTGCAAGAGATGAAGCAGGAAAGTCAAAGCGCCGAGCAGCAGCAGCAACCGAGTCATCGTGTGATCTACAACGGCAGACCAATCGTCACCATGTAATCTATATAATTATAACCGATGAAAATGTTTATACTTTTTACTTATTAGTAAACTAATATTTATAAAAATTAGGATAAATTCTAATTGATATCTATAAATAAATGTATAAAATCCCGATCTATAGACTCTAAATAAATATATTTATAAAATTAAGATATTATATTTGTAAAATAAATATTTATTAAATCAAAATATTACATTTTTTAAAAATGAGTTTCAAAACTTAAGACATGGTGTAAATTTTATTATATAAATGCATTTATAAAATAAATATCTAAAAATGCATTTATAAAATCAATATCCAATATGGATTTACTTGTATGTTTTGATCATTCTAAATAAACAAACTATAAAATTAAGATAAAATATTTCTTAAATGAATAAATTTATAAATTTGAAGCATAATTAAATATATAATAAATTGAATTTTATCAATATGCTAGTGAAAAACTCCATTTTATATCAGTAAAATAAAAAATATATATGTATATCATAATTAAAATTTATATTATACTTAAATCGTGAAGCTTTAAGCACTTTTATGTTCTTTTTATAATGAATTATTCATAAAAATTGGTAAACAATTTACCAATATTCATAACCATATAATAATCTTGATTATAAACATTCGCAATTATAATACATAATCAAATACTACTTATTAAAAGTTAATATATGCTATAAAAATTAAAGTATCACTGTTTTATATTTTTAAGAAAGTTGTAAACAGTAATTCTATTTTAAACTTGTAAAATACTAAATTTTATTATAAGCAATATAAAACATTAGATTTTATTATCAGTAATATAAAACATTAGACTTGTAAAATATTTACTTCCCAATTATTTTATTAGAATAAATAATTCATATGGGAAATAATCAGCCAAAAATCAGCGACTTGAGCTTGATTTCATCTAGATAATGTGTTCAAAAACTTGGCATCAAAATTTTATATGGAAAAATTGATGATTTCAAGATTTTTGCGATTCAGACAAGAACAAACGCCCTGTTTATATACAAACCAATGAACTGAAACATACATACATACATATATATATATATATATATATAATTCACGATTCATGCTCAAGGCACTGTAGTTACAATTCATATTTGGCTGAAATGTAAACAAAGACTATTCATCATTCTACAACAACACTAGACAAATAGCCTTTATTCAGTTCTAAGTTTACCTTATATCTACAGCCCCTATGCAATTTCCAAAATAAGGCATCTCCGTGAGCTTACTAGAATCACGAACAGGACTACTACTACCGCAACTACACTAAAGAGAACTACTGACCAAACAGGATCATGAGCAGGACAGGCCTTTGAGAACATGGATGGGACTCTAATGAGCTTTAAGGCCCCGGTCTGCGTTCTCATGTTTCGTCCACTGTGATGCCCCAATTCGTGAGAAATTTGATTGCTTCGGTCACTCTCAAAAACACATTGCTCATGATTTTCATACATTGCATTGGTAACACTGCTAGGATCACTTTCAATCTCTTTAACCTCCTGCACATACAGAATTAAAATGTGTTCAAAACTCAAGACAAAAAATCAGCTCAAGCCTTCTGTACTCCATGAGTTACGAGCTTCTTACCTTCGTGTCGGAGCCGAAGGTCCCATCTGAAGAATTTTTGCCAAACCTACGGGGGTGGATTTGCAATTTACGCTGCAGGTGTATTCTTCTCGATGCATTACCCTGTCTCTCAGCATTGACGGTCCTCAGTTGATCTTGAGGACTGCGAGCCCTAATTCTGATTCCCGTAGTTACAAATTCTCCGGAGTCAGTTTCATTCATCTGGTTAGTTAATAACTGATTTGTTGCAGAAATCTGAGCAGCTCTTTGAGGATCACATGACTCCTTTAATGAACCAACATTTCTGTGCTCTTGGCAGACATTAGAGTTCCATGTTGGTGTTCCATAAGTTACCTGAGTTGTTTCCAAGAGAGCAGTATGCTTTGAGTCAATGTTAACCTCCGGAACAATAGAATCTTGAGACTTGTTCACAATTAGGCAACAGTTCAAGTTCAATGTATTTTCAAATATTAAAACAGATTCAAGTACGAAAAGGGTTGCAAAACTATGAATACGCGGTAAGTAGTTTGTGGTTTAAACTTACAGCGACTTGGGCAAATTTAGCATCCGGTTGACTGGAAGTATGGGTTTCATCATGAGAGGTCATTTTCTCCACGAGCTTGCTTTGAATCGCTGGATTCTTTCCAACACTGGACTCCACACACAAGTAATCATCAGACTGGTTAAGGAGGGATTCCACAAATTCAGAGAGGAAAGTATCTGGTTCAAATTCAGAGACAAAAGTATCTGGTTCTTTCACGTTGTGACTACACTGCACATCAACTTCTTCACCAGTCCTTAAATTGCTGATGGGATCATAAGAGGAAGAAGATTGCATCACTGTTTGCAACTGTGAGTGTACTGGGGGAAAAAGTTCTTCATCTAGAGGTTCCGGAGGTGAGTCACTGAACCACTTGAGGACTTCTTCCAATTGTTGATCCTGCTAGAGCATCAAGTAAAAGCAAGAAAAGTCAATAGATTGCAATCCACCTCACTGAAAATGATTATAAACAAAAAAAAAGATCTTCACCCCAAATGTTGCTAAATCTGAAATTTGGCGTCCCCCTTCAGAAGAATTGCAGCAATTGGACTGGTATTGAACAGGAAGCGGAATGTCAGAAACTACTATGTTTACTGGAGATTCTTGACCCTGTGCAAGTTCAGATTGTGTAACGTCTGGAGACGAATGGACAGTGATAGGAGGCGAAACGGTATGTTCAGTTTCTTCTTCAGAAATAACGACTTGTGTGCTTTCATCTTTCCTAAATAGACGACATAGCACATAGGGAGTCTGCAACAATAAGAAAGCAGGAAACTAACATTTGATCCATTCTTGGGAATGATGTTTCTGTGCAAGGAACGACGGGGCATCTGCTATTCAACCAAAAATAAAGCTTCATACAACAATGGAACAAGAGAAAAAGATACACAGTACGTACCTGACCTGGGTTAGTCCCATCAAGTTCATCTAGTGTAGGACGGTACTCATGCATAACCCAATGGGTGCGGTGGCCCTTAGGAGCTCGACCTGTGTAGAAGACGAGAGTCTTCTTGTGACCGATAACGAGTTTTGACTTCAACACTTTACGGTCTTTCCCGGTGGCCTTCCAGTAACCGCCTTCGGTAGCCCTATTCAGTCTATGGCCGTTGGGATACTTGCGATCTACTGGACAGAAGAAGAACCATTCCGGATCATTCGATTTTACGATGGAAAAACCTGAATCCAATCCAATCCAAAACCACACACATAGTTAAATATCATTATTTGATTGTTATAATTAGTGAAAGAGAAAAGGAAAATGAACGAACGAACCAGGTAAGTCCCAAGGCTCCCATTTACAGACATCAATTTCGCGGATAACCCCAACTTCTTCATGCTTCCCATTGATCTTCGATCTTAAGTAGAAATCTACCAATTCTTCATCCGTAGGTCTGAATCTGAATCCCAAAGGAAGCGAATTCAACGGTATCGAAGCCATTCCTATACGTAAGCATGTGTACTAACTCGACCCTCAGCATCTAAGAGAGGAAGATGAATTTGGGCGAAGAAAGTAGCAGTCACAACTCACAATCTATGAAGCCACATAGTATCTTCCGACCACGCGCTTTCTCCCACGATGGTGACGTTCATTCTGTGTGTTGTGTACCCAATAATAATCTCACACGTTACGTACATAATATTCACTGGTCCGATTCTAATCCAACAAATTAAAATTAAGCTCGAGTTTGGTAGGCAAATATGATAAATATCAGACTAAACCAAATTAAAAGTTAATTTAATTCCTGGTGACTTATTTTCATTTTGCATATATATAAAATAAACTCAAATCAATAAAATTTTGTATTAAATTCAAGTATGAATTTAATTAACGAGCAATGAACATTGTTTGAATTGGGCTAGAGACAAGCCCACATCTACACGACCCATTGCATTGCATCCCTATATGTAATTCATGAAAAAAACAAAAAGAAAATCGGGATTTTCATACTAACTTACATAAATAAACAGTTTGCGGAATGACTCATTAGAAAAGGTGCAAAAATACATTCCTAAATATTTTTTTCGTGTATGTACTATGTACGCTTTACATTTTTGTGACTAATCTCTATTTGCAGATTTACATTGTCTTTTTCTTTACTTATTTGGTCTTCTTCTCTCTTCAAATACACAAAAGAAGGCCAGGCCAGGCCTCATTCATCGGTTAAGACCACAAAAAAACAAAAACGAAAGAAGCTCATTGCTGTGCAGGTTTCTGCTCTGCATGTTATTGTCTACCTCATAAGCTTCTTTCTTCTTCCTCTGTTCAACCTTCTGCTCTTCGTCTTTCTTTCCTGCTTCTCCTTGAACCCTCCTCCTTGTTCCATGTCACTCTGACAGAGTAAAGCACAAGTTAATGTGAATAGCTTGTTCAATCTATCAACCGACCAGCCATGGAAGCAAGATCGATGCAGGACCATAAACAGGCGGAGTCTATGGACCTCATATTTCTGTTTTGTTCATCCTTGTGATCCTGTACATTAAATCAAACACCAGCTCTCTCTTTGGCAAGTATCAGGATGTTGATGATAGTGAGCATGGCATTCTTATTGGTGAGAACACCACCGTGAGACGGGCATGATCGGAAAGATAATAATCTTCAGGCCACCTTCCTTTCTCTACTTCAGGAGGAAAAAGCACAGCGTTTTCTATGCTAAATCCAATGGTTTGCACTTGTAAATTGTTAAGAGAATTGTCTTGCACATCGTTGTCCATTTCATCTTTTTGCTCTGACCCCATAGGACTCCAAATTCGCTGCTGCATTCCCATTATCACCATCACCAAATAAAAAAATGAAGCATTATAAGGTTGTAGTACAAAACATGAACAGATATTGAAAAAAAGGACACCCCTGTGTCTATGGCTTAATCTGAAAATCCGTGTCAAGATGGCTTTAAGTCAAAGAATTTCACATTGGACAAATTTATTACCTGAAACTCCTTAAAATCAATCGCACCATTTCCATCAATGTCTGCTTGGATCCATAAGTCATTTATCTCTTGAACACTGAGGCCATGTCGATGACCGGTCAAATTAAGCTGCAAATTCAGATGTTATTCGGTTTGGGTTCTCAAAGGAGGAAAAATCTCATACTATTTAGTAACCAGAATTAAAAAGATGATGCAAAGGCCTCAAATATGCGGGGTACCTGTCGAAGTGCTTCACAAAAACCCAAGTAGGAAATGCAATCACCATCATCATCAACCTTCAGAAAAGCAAAAGCTTGATCTTCTGTCAATGATGCTCTCCGAAGTAGGTCCTGAAAAATAAATCAACTACATCATCAGAGATTGAATTCAAGAACTTTTTTTGAATGCCAAGAACAACAGCAATCAATGTTCCACAAAATTAAACAGAGTTAACAAAGTGAAACATAATACACAATCTATAGACTCCTAAACTGCTTTGGTAGTCAAGAGTATGCATTACCTAGCATCCTAGAGGTTACATATTAGAAAAGGATTCATACAGATAACTCCAGAAAACTATTGTAATAATTTTAAAGTGGCCTCTTCCATATTGTCCTCATAAGTCAAACAGATTTCACAATGACCAGATTTATCACCAAAACAAATGGCAAGTCAATGCTCTTTTACCATGAAAAAGAAATAAATTTATGTTCAGTAGTCATTTTTTGGCATATAATGAGATGCCAAAACAACAACTCCTCTTCAGAGAAGTGAAAATCCCCAACTTTATAGCCCATTGTGTAGAAGATTAATCTAGAGATGTAATACTACCAAAACCTGTTACTGAAATTACTCGGAATGAGGGGCTTGTCGGCGAGATTCATACCTTGAACATGCCAAATATTGCTTCACTCCAACTTGTTTTCAGTAGTTTAGAGTATCTATTGGGATTGAGAAGCCATATGAAGTCAACACCACATACATTCCCTCGATGGTTGAGATGGCTAACCCACTATGCACAAGAAAGGATAATATCAGAAGAATGCAAGACAAAAATCTGCAAAGTATATTCTTCTTCATTGAGAAATTCAGGCAAAAGCAACACAGCTGTTGATCAGAAGATGTAGAAAGCACCTTGTGTGCATCTGCATCAGTGTACTGGTGTGCAGTGTCATAGGATGACACAAAACCTTGAGACCTAAGGAATTTGTAAACATGTCCCCTTTTGCTGCCATTCCAGTCACTGCAGAGAGCAAAATATGCAGGTAAAAGAAACCAATTGAGTGTGGCTCCATAAAAGTACCATACATGGGAAGATTGAAGTATATATTGTATACTGACCCGCAAAGCAGAATAGGCATGGGGTTAAGCTTGTTTTCTTTCTGGTATGATTCCACATATTGTAGGATTTTGTACACCTGTTAGTCAACAGCAGTAAGGAGACATTGAGAAATTGCATTGCTGCCAAATGAACTGAAGAAGATATTGAAGAATTGGTCTACCTGATGTAATCGCACCAAACACAAAGTAGAATCATGAGGAAATAACAAGTGTGTGTTCACAATCAGAAGCTCTTGGCGAGCATCTTTAGTCCAACATTCTGAAATCGGGACAGCCAATTCAACATGCAACAACTGGGCAACACGGTCTCCACAATCATTAAAATGCAATTCTCTGTAGTTAATAACTCTGAAATAATCCTTCCGAACAGCAGTCAACAGACCTGAGCGTGGAACAAACAATATTGTACGTAAATGGAAGAGGTTACGGTGGGGGCATGCAAAATCAGAACAAATTTAAATTGCTAATAGTTTTTCATTGAGGAAAATTTATAATATATAATTATAATGTAAATAAAAGAAGAAAGTAACGAAAAAAGGACGAAGGAAGATACCATCACCGCGGTTATTGGTGCGTCCAAGCTGGAAGAAGACATAGCCAGCGTCACCTAATCGCTTCTCGTACAAGTGAACAAGCTCTTGATTGCCCACCCAGAACTCCTGTAGACAGAGATACAAACTTATGTGCATGTGTTGGTTCATGATTTAAGAGAAAGGATGAAAGAAAGGAAAAGAAGAAGAAACCTGAAGGCAAATAATGGAAGAGCGTTCGTGCAACAGAGAATCCAAAATACGGTGGTTTCTGGAGAGCCAAAAGGCTTTGTAATCGCTCTCGCGAGAATTGTGCTTGAGACGCTTGTAGATAGGAGCGAGGATGTTGAATGTGGTGCAGGTAATGCATGGTTGATGATACGTCATTGATGTTGCTATTGCATAACTTCCAATCCTCGACACCTTTTTTTTTATTTTCCTCATTCTGAAACTGTTGTTTAATTGCTTATTCAAAAAAAAATATAAGTTTCTTCTAAAAGGAAATAAAAGAAAGGGTAGCAGCGGCCGTCGGACGGAAAAACAGCGCCACCGCCACCACCGGACAACTGACTTCCCTTTCCCTCTTCTCCTCTCTCTCTTTCTCTCTCTCTCTCTATTCCTTAACAAAAAAACAGAAACAACAGCAATGGAAGGGAAGGACTAAGGAGGAGAAAAAAAATGATTAAAGAAGAGAAAATTAATTAATTACCTCATTCATTCATTCATTCCCTCTCCTTCCCTCTATCTTTTGTCTATATTTGCCTTCGTCTGTTCTGTTTCCCTTCACATATATATATAAAGATAACAGAATTAAAACGCTTAATTTTTAATTACTAATTTTTTAAATATTTTAATTTATTAATTAATAAAATTAAAATATATTTATTATTATTATTATTAGTAAGTGAGCGTTGATAGTATTACATTACATCAATAAAAATACATTATTTGATTTGTACAAATTTTAAAATCTTAAAAATAAAAAAATCGTAAATAATAATATGAATAAAAATACATTATTTGATTTGTAAAAATTTTTAAATCTTAAAAATAAAAAAATCGTAAATAATAATATGAATACGATGGAACAGCCACACAAATTCATTCCCGCCGAAAGTCGAGTTGTTGGAGCTTTTGGGGAAGCTATGCCTTGCAAGTTGCGCACCACCGATCAATCAAAGTAGTCATCATCATTGGTTTTTATTCTATATCTATCTTAGAATGATAAGAATATAATAAGTATATATCCATCCTCACTTCTTTCTTTATTCTTCTTCAACTTTTTTTTTGTTTAATTTAGGATTCACCTTTTATAATTCAGCTCTTCAGAATATTCCTCGTTTTTTTTTTGGCTAAAAACTTTTCTTTATTTTCAATTCATAATATTTGTGTTCTTATTCTGAGAAGAATAACATGACCCACCTATATATAGACTCAAATTTAGGCATTTTTAATAGACCAACTCATGAGAAACTTTGGCCTAAATCAACCCGACATCTAATTTTTAGTGTCTATTTGAATGGGCTTATATCAGTAGAACTTTTCTGATAAGATTTTTTTAAGAAGCCAGTTAATTGTTTGGCTGTCACTTAAAAAAGAACTTTTTTGAAAGAGGTTCATACCGTATACTATTTGGCAATATAAAAATAAAAAAAACTTTTAATTTTAACTATATTTTATTTTGTAATAAAAATTATTTTTATATATAAATATTATTTAAAGTATATTAAACAATATACAAAGCACAATATATTAATTATTATATAATTTTAAACTATACGAAAAATAAATGAAAATATATCTAACCAAATTTTTTAAATGGATTACAATATAAGTAAAACTAATATAAAAAATAAATATTAAAATATATAAAAAAAGTCAAATAATATTATATAATTCTCAAAATAAACGTGAAAATAAGTTTATGGGTATTGTGGAAATTATGTTTAAAATATAAGGACAAAAGAGACTAAAAAATAGGCTCATTAATTGATATGAAAAATCTACTGAAAAGGTACTTTTTTCATTTTACAGCCAAACACTCATTTAAAAAAAAAACTTTTGCGGTGAAAAAAAAGTGCTTATTCACTCTCCGAAAGTTCAACCAAACAGACACTTAAAAGCAAAATGACATCATTTTATTTAGAAAAGTTGAGTCTTGAGTAGGCCTGAGCTTGGGCAGCTCAAGCCCGAACTCAATTATAAAAAATTATTTTATATTTTTAATATTTAAAAAATTTGGCGAAGCCACCCATAGGTTAGCTGAGTGTCATCCCTAAATAACACAATTACTTAACTAAGTTCAAATGTATCAATAGAAATGATAAAAATTGTAATTTCTAAAGTTAGCGGGAATTTGATCCAATTTAACTTATTTTGAAATATACAATTTTTAAATAAAATAATATTATTTTAATTTTTAAAATTTGAAAATATATTTAATCGACTTTGATTTGAGGGTTAACGAATTTCAAATTGTCTAAAATTGAACTTGTAGTCTTAGACTTAATCGGGCTTAAGCCGAAATTAGGATCAAACTTAAAATTTTAGACCCAGGTCCAAGCTCCTAGGCGGTCTATTTTCAAGTCTATATGTTAGTAGTATATGTCAAAGTTAAAATATTTTGTTTACAATCTACGAGAGCCAAAAGAGAGTTATTAATGTACACAATTTTTTTTAATTTTTACATAGAAGTTGTTTTTGTGATTCGATCGTGTAATTATATGATCACCAAGAACAACTTTTATAAAGGAATATTATAATTTTCAATTTTGCAAAAGTAAAATTAAAATTTCATTTTTAACTGATTAACTGTATTCTTCATTTAGGCTTAATTTTTTTTTTCAAATATAAGTATGTAAGAGTTTTTTTAGAATTTATATATGTGAATATGTCATACATAATTTATACAAGAATAACTTTAATATTTCTTGCAATTTGCTAAATGATTCTATTAATTATTCTAGTATTAAGAAAAACATATTTGGGCCGCAGCTTTAATGTACAAGATAGCCAATTCTAATAGCTAAGATTTTAATTAACAAAAAGTTTTACTCCCGTCAAATCCTGCCAATATATTTTTAAAAATTAGACCGGATATCTAAACGATCAAAGGAAATGTTTAAAGTTTAAAAATTTAATCGGTATTAAACCGCTATAAAATTGGTATATAATAAATAAAAAATATAAGAGTGAGTACAAATAAATATTTTATTGAAATTAAAATATACTAGTGTCTATTATTATATAATGAATTAATAATGAAAATATGAGCTTAATATAAATTTTAAAATAATAATAATAATGTATTTTTAAAGGACTTGTGTTTTATCCAATGTTACGAGTACCATACTGGACCTAGTACAAGATTGAATTCTGGTATAACACTGTACTGGTACTTGTTAATATCGCTTATCGTTTTGGACAATTTTTTAAATTTATAAAATAGTTCCTAAATTTTTTAAAATTTGCAAAATAATTCTTCAATAATGTACTGTATAATTCTTCAATATCAAATACAGATGATATCGCCTGATACCAACTGAATCAGACCGATATTTAAATCCAGTCGAAACATTCTTTTTTGCATTATTTTTCTTAGAGCAAGGCCAAAACTCGTCCACATCTATCGTAGTCTTCAAGTTGGGTGCACTCGCTGGGAAACAATCAAACGTTATGACGAAATGGTCCAGTGGGACGAAGGGGCCAACCAAGTTACCAAACATGGCCATGGAGGTGAGTTGATCTGTTAAGAGAAAATGGTGAAGATTGAATAGCAAAGAGTTGCGGCGAGGAGAGAGTTTTGGTTTTTGAAATATGAATTTTAAAAAATCAGTTTGATCGGTTTATTAATAAACCGGCCAATTTTATGTAAAGGTTATTAAATAAAACTAAAATGAGTAATTGGCCGACTCATATTATTTTTGGTCGAACCAGCCAATTCAGTTCGATTTTTAAAACTTGACACACGCTGACACACACATATATATACATATTAGAACATAAATTGTTATTCTTTCTTATTAGATTACTTTGGTAAGTTAAATACAAATATTTACTAATTAGTCTATTAAACACAATACAAAAATATAAGGTCACTCGAGACAAACCAAACCACTAGATAACATAACATAAAAACAAGATAATGCATAAGATGCAAAGTAAACAAAATCATATTGTTAAACTAAGTGCAACAAATGCCTTCAATTGTAATTATTTTTTCATCGAGAGCACTTTGCTAGTGTTAATATCTATTTTCTCCGAACACTAAAAGCATGATGAAATATGCATATTCTGTTTTTGAGGTATGTCAATTTTGAGCATAATTTTGCATGCATTAACTATCGTCAATTGGTGCAACTGACGGGAATGAATATGCCAAAATAGGAGTTCCAACTTCTCGCCTTTGTAGCTGGGGCCAATCCATTCTAAAGTCTGAACAAAATATCTGGTTCGTTTATTTATATGATTGATACATTCTTTTACGTTGGGATAACAAATTTGTATCCATTCGGTTTGATCAGATTTAAAATTGACAAATATAATTTAATTTGGCCAAATTTCAAATAGATAAGGTTTTAATAAGAAAATAAAGGAGGCATTTGGGGAATCGTAACGTGCAAGCCCCTTCCTCTAACAAGAGCTACTGCAGTATTATATTTATAATAAAGATTTATTAAGGGAACATTCCAGAAGTAAAAGAGAAATATGCCACGTATATATTATGTTGTGAATACCGTATTAGTATTGGTACCGAATTGAATTTTAGTATGGTACTGTATCGGTACCGGTTTATACCAGGTATCATTTCGGTTACTTTTTTAAATTTATGAAATAGTTCTTGAATTTTTTTAAATTACAAAATAGCCCATTAGTATATTGTACTGTATACTTTATAATTTTACATCAACTCTATCTTCAAAAATCATAATACTAAAAATTTAAAATAAAATTTTATTTATTTTTATTAATATTAATTTTCACATCACATATAATTAATAACTACAATTAATATAAAAATCATTTAATCATCATAAAATTATAGACAACTTAATTTAATTTATAATATTAATTTAATAATTAATACTAAATATATTTAAATTTAAAAATATTTTTAAATATATAAATTTCAAATAAAATTTGAATATTTGATTTAATAATTAAAAATATATAAATAAATATTAGTTTATAAATAATAATTTTATTATTATTTATTTTAAAAATAAAATATTTTTATCAACACTTTATTAAATAAATATTATATAAAATATTAAAATTAAATTATTTTTAAGTTTTATTTAATTTATAATCATTATTAGTAATAATTTAAAAAAAATTAAAAATTCACATTAATTATAAAAGTTGAAGTAAATAAAGTAATTAATTAAAAAACTTTGAAAAAAAAGGGGGAAGGAGACATGGGAGGAAGGGAGGGACAGTTTAAATTTTTTTGAAAATTTTGAAAAAAAGTTCCCCTATTTTTTAAAATTTTCAGTACCGACCGGTATTTAACTAGTATTTTGAATACCGACTGGTATTTAAACCCAATACAATCGACCCTCTATTTTGTACCGGTTTTAGCTCGATACGGTACGTACTAGCCGGTAAGGAATGGTTTCCTAAATCTTGCGTATATAATTCTCTTATAGAGTTTTTTCAATAATGTCTTTATCACCCCTGCTTAAGCATAGCTGGTCTCCTACAACAAGCTTGGTCTTGAGATAAATAAATCGTGTTGCTAATAAAGGTTGTTTAAAGATGTCGACAGTTTGTTCTTCAGTTGGAATGTAGCATATTGAGAGGTCTCCACAAGCTACTTTCTCCCTTACAAAGTGCACATCTATTTCTATGTGCTTTGTCCGAGAGTGAAAAACAAGAGTACCAGCTAAAGTTGCAACTCTAATGTTATCACATCAAATCAAAGGTGACCCTTCAAGCTAAAAATTGATCTCCTTGAACAAGTACATTATTCATGCAACTTCAGCAGTAGTATGAGCTAAAGCTCGGTACTCAGATTCGGTACTCAGATTCGGTACTTGATTGAGCTACTACTTGTTGTTTTCGAGAGGATCAGGAAATTAAATTACCACCAAGATAGACACAAAAACTATTGGTGGATCTCCTGTCATTCGGATCACTCCCCCAGTCCGAATTCGAGAAGGCAGTCAAACAAAAGTGATGAACTGAATGAATGAAGAGGCCATGGGAGACAGTGCCTTTGAGTTAGTGTAGCAGGCGTTTGTAAGCACACTAGTGAAACTCAATTGGCTGATGGAAAATTTGACTGAATTGATTGGCCATATATGATATTTCAGGGCAAGTGAGAGTGAGGTATTGTAAAGCACAAATGGTGTTGCGATAGAGAGTTGGGTTATCAAAAGGAGAACTGTCATGACGACTTAATTTTGTAGACGAGGCAACCGGAGTGGATAGAGGCTTAGCATGTAGCATATTGGTATAGAAAAGAATATCATTTAAGTATTTTGTCTGAGAGAGGTGCAAGCCATTGGAGGTGTGGGTAACTTGAATGCCCAAAAAAAAACTGAGGGAACCCAAAAGTTTAAGAGAAATTTTGGATGAAAGGAAATGAAAGAGTTGTTGAACAGTGAAGTTGTGGTTACCCGTAATAATTATATCGTCGACATATACAAGAAAAAAGACAAGCGTAGAGCCATTATTATAAAAGAATAGAGAGGAATTGGATTGAATTGCTAAAACCCCCAGTCAAGGAGAGTTGTTGTGATGCGTTGAAACTAAGCTCGTGAAGCTTGGTGAAGATCATAGATGGCACGATGAAGACGATAGATGAAGTGAGGATGTTGTGGATCAACAAATTGGGCCATATAAACTGTTTTAGAGAGGTTCCCGTGTAAAAATGCATTGGAGACATCCATTTGGTTTGTAGGTCAATTGTGGGTTACAGCTAGAGTAAGGATTATACGGATTGTACTGGGCTTAATAACAGGGCTATAGTTTCAGTAAAATCGATACTAGGTGTTTGGGTAAATCATTTTGCGACTAAACAGTCTTTATAACGGGCTATGGTGCCATCAGCATGATATTTAATTTAAAAATCCCATTTGGAGCCAATGCTTTTTTGGTTGGGATGAGGAGGAACTAAGGTCCAATTATAATTTTGTTGAAGGGCTTGAAACTCTTCAGTCATTGCCTGTTTCTAGTAAGAATTGGCAAGGGCTTCATCAATTATTTTGGGTTTAGAAGTTGGTGGATTAAGATGAGCGGAGTAAAGTTTGGGCTTATGGATGCCAGATTTGGCTCTAGTTTTGGTGGGTATTAAGGGGTGGTGGGCCAAGGATAGAAGGAGGAGGGGGCCCATCGGAGCATAGCTGAGTGGAGCTCCTGACTTGTCTTGTGAAAGCAAAGATGAGGGGAAGAGTATGCCATAGAGTTCTCTGGTACGATCGCCTGAGGAGTGGAAGTTAAAGATGAAGATAGATGAACAAGAGGATAAGATGAAGGAGATGAAGCAACAGAGAATCTAGGAGGAGAGGAAAGGAAAGAGGAAGTGTATGGAAACTCAAATTCATCAAATCGAGCATGGGGAGTGATATAAACATGACCAGTAGGAGAAAGGCATCGGTATCCTTTGTGATGGGAACTACAGCGGATAAACAAGCATTTAGTGGTATGAAAGGAAAACTTATTTTTATTATTGGGACGAAGAAAAGGATAACATAAGCAACCAAAAACCCGAAGAAAGGTGTAATCAGGAAGATGATGAAATAATAACTGGTAAGGAGAAGAATTATTGAGAATGTGGGTAGGCATGCGGTTAATAAGATAGACAGTAGTATCAAAGGCAAACCACCAAAAAGATAATGGAAGAGAGGCTTGTACAATGAGTGTGAGGTCCGTTTCAGTAAGATGTTGATGTTTGCATTCGATCCGACCATTTTGGTGACTAATGTAAGGAGATGGCAATTGATATCAAATGCCAATAGAGGTAAGATATTTCACCGCCACCCCCTAGTGGCGTTAAACTGTCGTTAAACTAGAGTCTTAAAGATAGAAAATACAAAAATAGCCTGAGACTTGTAATGTAAGGGAAAAATCCAAAGGAAGCGAGAGTAGTTATCTAAAATAGAGATATAATATTGGTAGCCTTCAGGTGTAGGCACTAGGGAGGGTCCCTAGAGATCAGTATGAAGAAGTTGGAGGGGAGCATATGCATAGTGAATTGACAAAGATATAGGTAGCATATGCATTTTACCATATTGACATGCATAACATAAAGTTTAGTTCTCAATAATAGAAATCGTATTACAAATTCTGGATAATGTTTGCGTAATGGCAATGGTTGGATGTCCAAGTCAACGGTGCCATAAAGAGGAGGAAAGAGTACTAGAAAGAACATGAGGAGAAGCCGGTGAGGACTGAGAGAGAGATAGTTGATAGAGGCCATTTTTAAGGAAACCCTGTTGAAGAACTTTCCCTGTGATCTTGTCCTTCACAAAGCAAGAATGAAATTCAATAACACAGTCAGTATCTCGTGTAAGCTGAGAAACAGAGATAAGATTAGTAAGCAATTGAGGACCATAAAGAACGTGAGAAAGAGATAAAGAGTGAGGGGAAGAGGGCAACTGAACACAACCTGTGTGAGTAATGGGAATACCGTGACCATTGCCCATGGTAAGCTACTAAGCACCAAAATAAAGGTGACTGACCTGAAGATTGGAAGTGGAACGAGTAGAATGATTAGAAGCTCCTGAATCAAAATACCATTCGGGGTTCTGGACCGATTAAGGTGTAGTTATCATGGCACTGAAGTTAAGGGGAGGAAAAGGGGATGACGACTTGGAGAGAGGTGTGTGATAGTGTAGAGGAGAGGAATGAGTAGGGAAAAATGTTTGAGGTGGTCTAGGAGGGGTGGGAAGGGATGGGTTGAGTGGTGCAAGGC
>JAOTBA010000010.1:62961-78219 GCA_025629845.1 Erythroxylum squamatum
GTGTTTGCATGGGAGTCTAACATCTGATGGGCCGAACGGGCCGTGGACGTGTGGAGATGGGCCTGGGCCTAGCACAGTCGGCCTAACCAATATCAAATATAAACAACATTATTTTAAATAAGACGATGATAATTTTTAAATTTAAATAAAAAATAATCAGATTTAAAGACTGATTGAGATTCTAGCTGCAAGCCTCAAGCTTACGAATATTTTTCTTACACGGGCTTACGAATCTAAAATGGTAAAGAACAAAGTAGAGTTTAATTTGGGCTTATGTGTATAGTTTGGGCCCAATTATGATTATTATTGGGGTCTTTTTTTGTTTATTATTACAGTTAACATATAAAATGCCACTAGGGTTTTTAGTGAGTAGTGTTATTCGCTTCCTTCTACGTAGCCGTCGGGTTTTCGTGTTCAGAAGTGGAAGAAGAAGAAAAAAGAAGTTACAATGAAGACGATTCTCTCCTCTGAGACTATGGACATTCCCGACGGCGTAAAGATCAAAGTGAACGCCAAAATTATAGAGGTTGAGGGTCCTAGAGGTAAGCTGGTACGAGATTTCAAGCATCTGAACCTCGACTTTCATCTAATGAAGGACGAGGAAACTGGAAAGCGAAAGCTAAAGATTGACGCTTGGTTCGGTTCCAGGAAGACGAGCGCTGCGATTCGTACAGCACTCAGCCACGTCGGAAACCTCATCACTGGTGTTACCAAGGGGTACCGGTACAAGATGCGCTTCGTTTATGCTCATTTCCCCATTAACGCGTCCATCACCAACTCTAACACATCCATCGAGATCCGTAACTTTCTTGGTGAAAAGAAGGTATGTTTACTCGTTCTCGTATTTCGATTTGTTATATACTGATGATTTTTCATTGCTTGTTAATGCTATTGCCTTAGTTTGAATTACAGTATTTTTTCCCCTTTCATTATACTGAAATGCTCTTTATTAGATAATCATCTTGAGATTGTGTTGATAGTATGTGTTGTTCGTCCATTTGATGGGTAATTGAAGGTGAGGAAAGTGGATATGCTTGAAGGGGTTAGTGTGATTCGATCTGAAAAGGTTAAGGATGAGTTGGTATTGGATGGTAATGACATCGAGCTTGTTTCTCGATCCGCTGCTCTAATCAATCAGGTATTATCTCTGTTATTGTCATGCCAACCAATGCTCCAATGATTCATTACTTGATTACTTTTTACTGATCTTGCAATCTCCGTTTATTTTGGACAGAAATGCCATGTGAAGAACAAGGATATCAGGAAGTTCCTTGATGGTATCTATGTTAGTGAGAAGGGAACCATTGTTGAAGAGAATTGATTGGTGAAGTTATAGAGAAGTTTTTTTCTGTTATAAGATTTTGTTCAAGTGATAGTTGTTGCCTGAGTTTACGCATAGAACCTTCTTAAATCGCAATGAAGTTTCAATCTTTTTGTAGTATCTTATGTGGTTTGAGCTTGTTTTGTGGGAACATGCTTAGATCTTGTTTTGTTGTATCAAAATTGGAATTGGACAAGAATCTTTTGCTTCGTTTATTGCTTACAGTTGCAAGAAGAAGAAGAGACCTAATTCCAATCATATTAATTAGAAAACGTTATTCATCAAGCAATAATACTATCATGTAGAAACGCTATTCGAGTCAAAGGGAGGCCTTCCATAGAGCAGGAGGAGGAGATAGATATTTCCTAGTATGATGGCACTGGGCTGGGGGCCTGAATCAAGTGCCCTGAACTTGAGTTTTGGTCCGGATCAGTTTTTAATTTTTTTATTATATTAATAAAATGATATTATTTAATTGAAAAATAAATTAGGATCGACGAGTTTGGCACTTTGGCTTTAAACTCTTAAAAATATAAAAAAATTTGAATCCATTTCGGTCGGATGAGTTAAATTGTTGTTTGAGGAAGAAAAATGAAAAATTAAGATAAAAAACTGTTATAACTAAGTGGATAACAGCAAATGAAAGAGGTTTTAGGTGAGGGTTTAAAGTCTTCGTCTCCTTCTTTAGAATAAGAAAAAGAAGTCACATATTTATCTTTGTATATTGTAAGCTTCGGCGATCGGAGTTTTCAGATACGAAATCATAATCAAAATCAGTACTTATGTTGGGAGGGGTTATGAGAGCATCCCTGCGCCGCCAGTGGGCTTCTGCGACGGCGCCGACGGCAGCGGTTCGGTCAGCTACCGTTTTCCACGACCACTGTTCTCCTCGACGTCATCTTCAATTGCATCCTTTTCCTCCTCTTTTATCCGCCCCATTCTCTGTCACTCCCGTCCGCCTCCTTCGCACTGGTCGCGATGCTTCCAATAGGTAAAGAAAACTCTCAAGACCCACATTTCCTCTTTGTTTGGAAACAGGAAGAAAGCTAAACCTTCAGTGTTTTAAATGATTTTGAAGTTACGAGATTACTCCTCCGGTGAACTGGGGGATTAGAATAGTGCCGGAGAAGAAAGCATTTGTGATAGAGAGATTTGGGAGGTACGTGAAAACTCTTCCCTCAGGAATTCATTTCTTGATCCCTTTTGTGGATCGAATTGCATATGTGCATTCCTTGAAGGAAGAGGCTATTCCCATTCCCGACCAGTCTGCTATTACTAAGGACAATGTCAGCATTCTTATTGATGGTGTTCTTTATGTTAAGGTGTTTCCTTTCCTCTCTTTGATTTGCTTTTCCTTTTAACCTCTTCTTCTTCTTTTTCTTAGACTTATTATGTTAATATTAATCTCAGATTGTTGACCCTAAACTCGCCTCTTACGGTGTCGAGAATCCCATCTACGCTGTTATTCAACTTGCCCAAACTACTATGCGTAGTGAACTTGGTAAAATTACTCTTGACAAGACCTTTGAGGAACGAGACACTCTAAACGAAAAGATTGTGGTACGTTTCTTTGCATTTTTTTAACTATTGACTGTCAGTTTATATCATATGTACTGATTCTGTTTTGGGTACACTTGCACCACCCTTCACTTGGTTCCTAATTAGCTTTTGCCAATCCTTGATTTTCTAGACACAGTAATCCTTTGTTCGTTTTATTTTGTTAGCTTCACTCCATGCACTTTGGCATTTTAAACTTATTAATGTATAGCCCAACCATATTGGAAATACACTTACTGTGAACATTCCCATTATACTACAGGAGGCCATCAATGTCGCAGCAAAGGACTGGGGTCTTCAATGCCTCCGCTATGAAATACGTGAGCAGCAATCTTTTTCCTACATTGCCCACTGCGATTTTCTAGATAAATAATCGACTTTCTTTTTTACTCAGGGGATATATCTCCACCACGTGGAGTGCGGGCAGCTATGGAGATGCAGGCAGAAGCAGAGCGTAAGAAGAGAGCTCAAGTTCTCGAGTCTGAAGGTAATAAAGTTTGTTTGATTTGGTCGATTCTATTTTGATGGAAAATATGAGTAGTTTACTATACAATTCATTTTTAGGCCAACTTAGGATATAAGGTGTGGGCTTAATGACCTAATCATCTTTATTTGTCCATCACATAACAGGTGAGAGACAGGCAAACATCAATATTGCCGATGGAAAGAAGAATGCTCAGATCTTGGCAGCAGAAGGTTGGTTTCCTATTATGCTCTAAGTATATCTTTGTGGAATGAATAACCTTATGGTGTTGATTGGTTGATTCGGGTCCTATACTGGGATGGTGATGGCCATTAGTTCTCCTGTATGTCATGTATTTGTCTACTTTGGAGGAGGGTTCGTTAGTCTGTTCCATCTAAATTCTAAACTGATTAGACTTCATGAGGCAATGAATGACTCATGTTATCCTCAGTTTCGTACATTAGAATAACAATAATAATACCTCTATATTAGGGGAAGCACAAGCCATCCTTGCTAAAGCACAAGCAACTTCAAAAGGACTTCTTGTGGTGTCTCAGGCCCTTAAGGATGGCGGGGGAATGGAGGTGAGTGTATTTGTTTTTTTAATCCTCATAGTTCAATGATATCCTTACAAACTATGCATAGTGGATCTGAAAGGCATTATGCTTGTCTGAAGTTTTTAATATAACAAAACCTGTCTGGATTAATGCAAGTGATTAGATTGATTGCCAAGTCAAAAGGATTAGAGTCTTTCGACATTGTCCACAAGATAAGGATTAGTGTCTTTGTACATTGTTCACAGGATGTTCTTGTGGACTAAAGGCACTTTGCTAGTGTTAGTATCTGTTTTCATGTAAATCAGAAAACATAAGCCGTATTGAGATGGTGAAAGCTTAATGCTACTAGCATCCTTGCATCTCTTTCATTCATTCTGACAAGAACATTTATTTAGATCTTACATGCATATCCATGGTCAAAATCCTGAGATGCAAGGCTTTTCTCATTGGTGAGTAGACCGTTTGTGCACTGTATCATATCTCTAAACAGTAACAGCATGATGAAAATTGTATATTCTGTCTTTTACTTGTTTTAGTTTTTAGCATATTTTTGCGTGCATTCATTATTGTCAATTGGGCAAGTGAAGGGGATGAACCCGCCAAAATAGAACTTTCTACTTCTCACCTTTGCAGCCTTTGGCCCATCCATTCTAAATAGAAGAATCTGCTTCTCTTGTTTGAGTTGAGCAACGTCCTGGTTCTATTACATTCTTTTGAACTTGTTTAACAATGATTATCTTGCAAATCTTTGTGTACACTTGAAGTGAATTTCCATGATCTGCATTTTGCATATATGTACAAATTTCAAGCCATTAGCTAACTTTGTGATATAATTTGCAGGCAGCGAGTTTGAGAATTGCTGAGCATTACATCCAAGCATTTGGCAATATTGCAAAGGAGGTAAAGAAGAGTTTTATTCAACTATGTTTCTTGTTATTTACTTAGATATGCACTTGGTTCACTTATCTGCAACTTTTTCTCTTTATTTTCTTCCTTAGGGGACAACTATCTTACTTCCCAGTGATTCTGCCAATCCTGCTAACATGATGGCCCAAGCTCTCACAATGTACAAAAGCCTGGTTAGCAATACTTCTAGTGATGGCAGTCATGGAACTTCTCCACGCGAAACAGAAGAGGGAAAGGACCATCCTCACTCTAGAGAGACTAAGGAGCATAATGCCGCAATTGGAAGAATAGCTGATAAAGTTCATCCTGATGAACCACGTTTCTCACTTCAATCCCACCAGCAAAGAGAATAGAATCTTTTGAAAAGATTGTGTTTTAGGAACGTGGAAGGAGAGCTTTGGGTTGATTTCATTGAACTCATTTTCTGCAACAAATTGTTTTGCAGTTTTATTTGAGATTAAACCAGTTGTGACGAGGACAATAGTTTTTTCTTCAAATCAGGGGGTAAAGCTGTATTTTTCAACAGAGCAATAGACACTGAAGGGTATGTTCACTTATTCTTTTCCATTGTGATGTTTTGCTCATGATGCAATTATTTTGGCACTTGATAGCTAATATGGCAATACGAGGTTCATCTTCTTCAATAATTGGTAATATTATGCGATGGTACTAATGTGTAGTTTCACTTTTCATATCAAAATTGGTACAAAAAAGTGGTTTTGTGTTTGCTAAATATAGAACAAAATATTCACATCTATAGACAGAAATCCACTTGGAGGCATCATATCCAAGTATGATAGGTGAGGAAATGGTCAATCTACAGATTGGCCAGACAATTAAAACCAAAGCTAAAATTAATGTGTGCCCATCAAATATAAGAAAGTTCTAGGCTATATAACTAATTCATCACCCCAGTATAATTGTAGGCATTTAGTTCATTTGCTTTAGCTTCTCCTCATCTCCAAGGACTCGTTTTCTTCCCCATCTAACACAAAATAAGAGTAGAATAAAGTATCATTATGGGAGGCTGTGCGAGCAAACCAAAGGAATTCTCTGATAATTCTCGTCCAGAGCCTCTCGTAAATGATACTCCTGCCAAGTCTCCTGATAATCAGGAGCAGACTAATCCTGTTAAGGTTCTATCCTCTACCAAGTCTCAATATATATATGATTCTGCATGTTAATTATAATCTGATTATTCGTGATTTCTTGCCATTCAAACCTTGTTCAATCTCGACTTTTAGTTTACTTAAATAAATGCATGCACAGGAGGTCAACAATAACAATGGGGATGAAAAAGAAGGTAAGATTAGCGAAGGGGGCGAGTCAGTGAAAGAGGAGGCACCTTTGGTAGATGTGTCAGAGTCAAAACCAGAGGAAGGTAGTGATGTGATCTCATCATCTGAGACAAAAGCTGAGTCAATTTCTTCTGCTGTGATTGCCCAGTTGGTCGACAACAAAGTTGAAGCTGATAATGTCGCAACTGCCACACAGCCTGAAATTGTGGCTGTTGATGCTAAGGAGCCTGAATCGGCCAAGCAATCCGATGCTTTTTTGCCTGCCAAAGTAGAAGATAAAGCTGATGCACCTAATGTTACTGTGTGATGAAGATTGATTATATTCCAGACTTCACTGTGTCCAGTTATAATTCTATTATACCTTGTAATATTAAATGCAGGGTTTATAATTAATAAATCTCATGAAATAAACAAGATGATATTTTATTTAGAAATGTCTATCTAATTAACTCCAAATTAATTGTTTTCAAATGAATGTTTTTATGGTCTGTATATGACATCAATTGGACCCTTTAAATTGGACTTAAATTTGTATCTCAATTTTATACGAAAAGATTGATTCTTCCGTTTTTCTCATCTAAAATTTTACATGAATTTCCCATCTCCTTTGCATAAAACTTCCATTTCCTAACCCTCCTTAAGAAATTAGCCATGAATACTGTAATTTTCTTACGAAGTAATTTGTCTTTTTATGCCTGCAAATAATGTATTAAGTTATTGTGGTATTGTTAATTAAATAGTTTTTATGTGGGACATCACATCGTATGATCATACACCAACTCTCCTATCATCAAATATAACTGATTATTATTTCAAGGTTGTTTCATGATGGGTATCTCTTGATGATGTAGAGTGTAGACATATTTATGTATTTTTTTAAGTACTTGTAATGTTACATAAGTAAAATTCAAGAGAAGATTACGGTGTCATGATTTGCGGATTTTGTGGGAAGTGGTTTAAAGAAAGTTAGCATCCAACAACTTGACGATAGTCCTACTCTTGCCTTGCTCAAGAAAACGTATTGGGCTCTCCTACTTCTCGGAGGCACTTACTCAAACAACTTATCAATTATTTTTTAGTTTATTAATTAAAAGTTAAAATTTTAATTATTTTAAAAATTTATTGATATGTTTGGTGGATGACTTATTGATTAACTTATTTAATCTCAACAAATTAATTTCTAAAAACTCCACTTAGTTATTTGTTTAATGACAGTATTATCCTCCACTTTACTCTCTACTTTTATTTTATGTGTTTTCAAAGTTGTTTTTTTTATCGTACAATTATGTTGCAAACTTTAAAAGAATATAATAAAGGGGTTAATTAAATTTTTTAAATTTTATTTAATTTTAGTTCACATTTAAAAATAAAATAATATTAAGTTTTGAACATAAAGAGTCACATTAAATTAACGTCTTTATTATATAACTATTATATATCATATATATGTCATACTATAATTTAGATATTTTTAATTTATTAAATAATAAAATTTATACATATTATATGAAAAATACTAATATATTGTAACTTGCTGCATCATTCATATTAATAAAGAATTTAACATTAGATTATTGTTATTATTATTAAAGTTATAAATTTAATTTTTGTAAAATTAAATATCTAAATTCTTATAAAAATATTCAACGAAATGTTAAGAAATATAAGATTCATTCCCTTATAATTTGCTTTAAAATTATACTCTCATAAGTCATTTTATACAACAACAAATATTAAATAATTAATTTTATAAAATATTTTTAATAAATAGCTGATATTATCAATTAAATTAGTAAATATAATTATAATAACTAACTGACTGATAGAATTACCAAATTGTCAAGCCTAACGGATAAAGAGGAAAAGCTGAACATAAACTCTTCTGTCTATCCCTCTACAAGTGGTCCTCAAAAGTCATTTTCTAAAATCCATTGAACCTACTGCTACAAGGAAAAAAAACAACACTAAATATCAAGGCTCAGCGAAGGTCATATCAATACAATTATTAAAATCTACGAAGAATCTGAACTCTAAAATACAAAAGAGCTACTTCAACTCCTAATATTTCTCAGGCGTTGACTTTTCGATCAAAAGAAACTGTCAAAAGCATTTTTTCTAGAGAAGAGGCGCTTACGCATGCACATGGTTCAAAGCAACAAGAAAAAGGAACTGACAAGAAGAAGGATATGTTTAGACTATAAACAAGGGCAGTACAATTACAGGCAGGAATCTTAAATTAAAATATGAGCAGAAGGATGGATTAATGAGACAAATTATAGAAATTAGGCTTGTTAGGCCTAGAATCATCATCAAGCGGCTCGTTGTTCCCACTAGTAGTAGTAGTAGTACCCTCTTGATCAGTTGGTGTGTCATCCTTAACCGCCAACAAGACAAGAACAGCCAGTAATGGATAACTCACGGTAGTTAGCGACCAATTGACTATCAATTGCGTCAACATTGGAACTTTCTGCGAATCTACTTGCCAAGCAACTGCAGCTCCTGCACTTTGGACTCCTTTGTAGAATCCTACGTATCTGTTTTTAAGCAGATATGTTAAATAATATTATAATACAGGCTAGCTAATTGAATGAACCAATAGTTAACAAGAAGTAACCTGCTAAGAATCTCAGAATCATTAGCCAAAGCTCCAATGACCCAGTAGACCAGACTCTGAAACATAGCATCAAGAAGACCATAACTGAAGTACAGTACAAAGGGTCCAGCAAAACTGGAACCAGAGTCCTTGAAATCCAGAGAGGGAGGGATATTATGGTGGGAGTAATTGAGCTGATTGGCAAGCCCACCGCCCCAAATAGCAGTACCAAGCAGAGCAACCACTCCGATTCCGAAAAACCCTCTCATCCTCCTGCTCTTGAAACTGAAATCCAACAGATACCCGATCCCTGCAGAACCCAGCATCTGGGCTCCCCAGTAAAAGACGTTGTTCAATCCTCGAGTCCTCAGAGTGAAGAGTGTGCCGTTGACGTTGTTGAACTGGTAGCTGTAGAAAAAATTGCTGGCCCAAGCAGCAGGAGCAATGAGAAGCATCTTCCAATTGAGAAACAACTTGAGAATCTCAACCACCTCAGTAGACATCTTGGAGTACTTAATGGTGGAACAGCGCGTGCCGTCGTCGCGAACCACGCTGTTTGGGGGAAGAATGGCCAAGGAGAGGAGAGTTCCGGCGAGCATGAAACACATAAATCCAATGTAAGTGGCGTCGTTGACGGACGACGCCTTACTGCGATGGTAATTGAGAATGAAAGGAATAAGACCTCCGATGACACCCCCCATGTTGAAGATGCTCCAGAAGAGAGAGATATAAACGCCCTTGCGATGCGGAGGAGGGTAGGAGGTCATCATAGCACCTTCACCGGCCCAAAGAAGGCCGGCACCGACTCCTAGGTTGGCGCCAGCGACGATAGCAAAGACCTGATGATGGTAATGGTTGTAGTAGAGGAAAGACCCCGCGTAGAGGACGTAAGTGCTGCAGCCGGAGACGAGGGTGAGGCGGGGGCCCAATACGTTGTAGATGCCACCACCTAGGACTCCGAAGACGGCGAAGGTCGTGTAAAGGGCTGTCAGGGCGTTGTTTGAGGCGGTTTTATCGAGCTGACCTCCTCCTCCCATGCCGGACAGAGCATTGAACATACCTGGACAACAGAAGCATACCATCCCGATGAGGCAAACCTGTACGAACGGTGAATTATACCTGAAACTTGATTTCCGCACCAATATTCCCGATTCTCCGTTTTGAATTTCGTAAACCATCTCGGATTCTCCCGATCAGATCAGAGGCCTCCAAACACGGTACCGGTCAAATTAGTGGGAGAATTTGGGAGACTTATCGAAGAGATTAGGGCGCGGTGGGATTGTGATTGATATTATTTATAAAAATTTGATTATATGTTGAGAAAATCTTATAATTACTACGCTGGTTGGATGAGTGATGCAGTGCAGGGCTAGGAGCCTAGGACTTGGGGAAATCAATGTGTCTGTCTGTATGAAATGTCTCCTGTTCTATGCTTGAATCAAATGGAATGGTATTTGAACAACATAACAAAAAACATGGAGTACTGGTGAATCTAATCTATCTTTATTCTTTCTCTTTATATAATAGATTCTTAAGAATAGACTTCTTCTTCGTATAATTAAGAGTAGGCTTTTCTAACCCTTGGGTGTGGTTGAGTGGTAGGGAATCATCCATCCTTAACCAAAGGTTAGGGGTTCGATTCTTGACTTTGGGTATAGAGTAGCCTTAAATCCTTGAACCAACTGTCCCACCCTGTGAGGTGCCTACAAACCAACGAGGGGATTAATCACTGGGCCCGCCGATAAATACCCAGGTCTAAGACAAAAAAAAAAAAAAAAGTAGGCTTTTCTCCCCAACTCCGAGACATATTCATCGTAGATAATATCAATAACTTTTATCATTGTAGATTCTCAATCAACGGCAACAGCAATAATTAAATATAACTAAAACAACAACAATAAATAAGGACTTACCTACACTCTTATCTCTCCATTTATTCTTATGGATAATAAAGTTGGTTTGGATTAACAATTTAATAACCTAATTTAACAAAAATAATAGTATTTTACTTAAATACAATCAAAACAAGCTTTTTTAAGAAATAATAAAATAAACAATATTTAATATTTTATGAATTTTAATTTAATATCAAACCTTTTTTAAAAAATTTAATTTATCGTCCAATTTTTTAAAAACTTATATAAATCATAACAAGTTAAAATATTATTTTTACTAAAATGATGTGTTCACTAAATGACAAATAAATATCCGTTTAGTCATTAAATTAAAGATTTTAAAATTTTAGTGGTAGATTTAAAAATTATAAAAAATAGATACTTTTAAATCTATTATTCCAGTTTTAAACAAGTCGATCTCACCCTCGAAAAAACATTGCAAATAATTGCCACCAATTTAATTACGTTCTCGAGGACAAAATTGTTAGTGCCTTTCATTTCACTTACTACACAAATTCATTACTTGCTTAAAGTGACTTATTATTCCTTACAAATTTGATTAATCCCTTAGATAAGATTAGACGTCTCTTGAACTGATCATAAAAGTAATTAATTTTGCTTCATGTCTAAATTGGTCCAAAGGCAGCCTTAATTATTATATTTAGAGTAATGTGTGAATAAATAAATAAGCCCAGTTGATAATTCTTCAAGTTTCGTGGTCGTAGGTGACAATTTCTGAATCTGACACTCTGGATTTATGTACAAATACAAAGCCGGCCAATTGTCGATTCAAAAGATTCATTTCCGACACTAAAAGACAAAAACGAAAAACAAAATATTGAGTTTGTGTTTAGTCTGTCATGCTCTTTGCACGAATCTATCTTAGGATAAAAATAATGCGTTATTAACAAGGGCGGCTGTTTTGTGTGACCTTTCAATGAAATGGGTACAATGTTGCTCCAAATGGCATTCTTAAAAGTCTTTCAATTTTTTTTAATGAACTAAAAAATGTTTTCATCAACGAAACGTAAGGGTATATCAAGGTAATGTAAAACGTTCAGGCCAAAAGCATACAAAGTTCTTATCACCATATAGACTTATCGATAATCACTCCATTTTACACCAAAGCTTGTCCTCTTTTTGCTATAGATACTCAAGTCTTTTATTCAGCCACAAAAAAGAACACGTCATGGCCAGGAAGGATCCCATTGCCTCCAACAAATTTTCTGTAAAAAATTATTATTTTAATTTTTATCCTTATAAAAAATAAAAATTTATTTTCATTAAAATTTTACTACCACTCAAAAAATTTTTTGAATCCGTCTGACTATTATTTTAAACTTATTCTACTTTTAAAATTAAGGATGACTCAAGTTTTTTAAAATAATTTTTTTAAATTAACAATATAGAATAATTTATTTTTAATTAAATTAGAATCTGGTTGTTTAGACTTAAGTTTATCCAAAGTTTAACTCTTTTAAATAAAACGATGCGTTTTTGCTTAAAATAATCGAACCTTTAAATTATTTGAACTTGAACTTGGTCCATAAATCAACCTATTAAAAATAACTAAATTTAACGCTTTGGGTAAAAAATTGCCACCCTGTCCGTAACATCCTATACCCAAAGTAAAAGATTACATTCTACGAAATGCAGTTGATAATAAGTACAGATGACGAGCAACGAGAATGAGGAGCAATGCAAAGGGCGATTGACTAATGACAACTTCAACGGAGAAAAAACTACTAGATTCCGTAAATTTTAATCTATATTTTCACGTGAAAGACAACGGGTCTTCAATCTTCATAGGCCTAGCAACAAAGCCACGTGCCAAGGGAACAATTTTTAGCCCACAAATGCTAAATGTGGATTTATGTTTTTATTTGGACTGCCAGTCTTATTGGTCTACAAGAAGGTCAGAAGCTTATTTTCCCTCCATTTTAGTTTTGTATCCATTCTTGTCTATCGTTTTATATCACTTTGGTGCTGGTTTAGCTTCTCAATGTAAATACAAAAGGGTAGATGCATAATGGTGTTTTGTTTATCTGACTACTTAATGTTTTTCATGGATATGTTTCAAGTTCTGTATGCTGAGTTGGTTTCCTTCCTGAAATTTGAAGCGTTGGGAGGAGACAGACAGCTATCGAGCAAGAACAATCTGAACTGAAAATATTACTCCCACCTATCCTTTCCATCTACATTATCTCCTTTCTGCTTAGTGCGTGTGAAGAAACCCATCGAATTGGAGGTCACGTGCTTGACGAATTGACTCTGCGGAGATTTTCTTCAAGATTACTGAAAAAGGTTTGCAGCTTGACCCAACAGTTTTTTTCCTTTTTTTATTAATCTTTCTATGAATCCTATTCAAGGAATTCGGTAACCGCATATGTCTCTTTTCAACCGTATCATTTCCTCCATATTATCCCCTGTTAGTACCGTATCATCAATGTAGACAATAAGTATTATGATCTTATCATTGCAGTGTTTGATAAATAAGGTATGATTAGCATTGCTTTCATGCTTTGGTGATACCCAAAACGGCTCATGTTTATATGTTGAAATAATGAAAGGAAGATAGAAGAGAAAAGTAAATCGCGTATACTTTTGTGATAATATAAGAGTATATAGGAATAATCTCTATAAGTTAGGTCCTATACAAGGAAGTCCGACAAAACTGGGAATACGCTAAAACTTATCCCACAAGACTAGGAATATACAGCTGTCAACACTCCCTCTCAAGATGGTGTATAGATATATCGCATACCCATCTTGCAATCCAAGACATGAAACGTCTTATTGCCAAGTCCCTTAGTGAAAATATCAGCTAATTGATTTTCTGAAGATACACGAGAAATGTTCTAAGTCCCACAACTTATCTTTTCCCTTGATGAAAAGTCGATCAATTTCAATATGTTTTGTCCTCTCATCTTGAATTGGATTGTGAGCAATGTTAATAGCAACCTTGTTCTCACAATATAAGGAAAACAAATATTCATCCAACAATTGTAGTTCATGGATTACTTTTTGAGGCTACAACAACGGGCCATAACTCTATATTCAACTTCTGCACTTGATCTTGCTACAACACCCGATTTTTTACTCCTCCAAGTAACTAAATTGCCACCTATGTAAATGTGCAATAACCAGAAGTAGACCTTCTATCATTAGGACATCGTGTCCAATATGTGTTTGTGAAGCCTTCTAATTTTAGGTGTCTATGTTTAAATAAGAGTAACCCTTTTCCTGGTGCAGATTTTACGTACCTTAAAATACGTAGCACAACATCTGAATGTGACTTTCGAGGATCAATGCATATAATCACTTACTACACTTATATCAAGTCTGGTGTGGGATAAATAAACCAACTTTCCAACTAGTCATTGATATCTATCAATGTCAACAGATTTACTAGCTCCTCTTTAATTTATGATTAGCTTCAATCTGAAAATCTATTGGTGTTGCATGAGATGGCTTGGTCCCTCCACTTAGTTGCTTTGTCAAAGAAGATGGCTTTTGGTTGGCTGCATGGATCCACATAGTTGACGTCTTCATGCATTCAAATATGGCAACTTGGTTGGTGGCATGCTTTGGATGACTTTTGCCTTACGAAGATCACGCAGGTTTGAAACTTTGAGAGAGTTGAGCTTGGACGGATGCTCTCCAATATTGCTATAAATAGAGGAGTTGTTGAGGCTTCAAGATAAGCACACAAAAACAAACATTCATTCATTCTTTCCTGAAATTCTCTATCCTCTCTGTATACTTCTGAGCCTTTTGTTCCAGCCTTTGTACCATTCTCCACATATTAATAAAAAGTGCTTACCCTCCGGCCGTGGACGTAGGTCACATTGACCGAACCACGTAAATCTTTGTGTTCTGTCTTATTTATTTTGTCTCTCTTTATTTTCGTTACTACGATTTCGGGCTATTAAATTCAACCGGTATCTGATCCGAGGGCATTTTATCTTAACAGATCAGCTGCTAATGATTCATGACACTAGCCATCCTGCATCCTCCATACATATACGAAAATTCATCAGACCACCAATTGATGGATTGAAGTTCAGTTCTCATTTTGCTTTTGAAGGGAAAAAACTCAACCTGTTGTTCCCGGATCAAGCATTGTGCTTGCAGAGAAGGTGAAGGAGGACGGGGTACATGACCCGCATAAGGAACCTCAGGTTGCGTGAATTGACGTGATGGAAAGTGAAAGCGGTAACTAGTCCCTTCAGGAATTCTACCAAACATTGCAGCCTCAAGCATCACTGCTTCATCATGCTCCTCGGAAGAGATTCCTCCCCACTTCAATTTGTTCATAAAGAAGCCAAGCATATTAGCTCGCACATAGAATCTTAAACTTTCTGCCTTGAAGGCAGAATATCCAGTTGCAATAACTAAATTAATAATCTATAATGGAAAGATACCTCATCAGAAGTAAAGGCATTTCCGTTGTGCTGAGGAGGACTGCCATTATGAATGGGACTTGATGCCAAACTATTCTTAACAACTCCAACATCTTTCGTCAAAGTCATAATCTGACAAATTATCAAATTCAGGAGCACTTGGCCTACTGTTTATATGAGGGAACTAGCACCTGACATTTCACCTTTATGTTCATTCCTCCGAGCAGCCTCTGCATTTAGACCAACTCGAGCTTCATCAGTTTCT
>JAOTBA010000010.1:78319-89070 GCA_025629845.1 Erythroxylum squamatum
AACTTAATTAATGCTAACACAATTTACTCAATTAATCTCATCATGCTTAATTTAAAAAAAAAATTCGGGGCTAACATTATCATTATCCTCCCCTTCCAGTTGAACCTTGTCCTCAAGGTTTATGAATCGATCTTGTATATCTTAAGAATTTTCCCAAGTTGCATCTTCTACTAACAACCTCTTCCACTTAACTAAGCTTTCCTACACGAAACTTTGACCTTTTTTTTACCCACGGGAGTTCAAAATTGCTTCTAGCTCTAAGATGAAATCATCATCATAAAAAATTAGGGGCAAGATAGAATTGGAAATTTGATTCTCACCCATATGTTTCTTAAGTAGTGACACGTGAATGACTGATGGATGGGAGAACTAGGAGGAAGCATGAGCCTATATGTGGCTTTGCTAATTCTTTCCTTTATGTGATACAGCCCGTAAAATTGACTAGCAAGCTTTTGGTAGGCTTGTTTAAACACATACTGCTAGTTATAAGGATGGGGTTTGAGAAACATCATAACACTTACTTCAAACTCTATATCCCTCCTCTTGGAATCCACCTTTGTTTCATGTGATTATTGGTGCCGTTTAGATCACTCTTGAGCTATTTAGTAAGGCATCTTTGGTTGATAATGGATAAAGCACCAAAAAATATTGTTCGACATAGCGGTTTACCACTTTCGACTAGCCATCCGATTGAGGGTGGTATACGAAGCTCGTCTTCAATTGCGTTCCCAATAACTTAAAAAACTCTCACGAAAAATGGCTAATGAAAATTGGGTCTCGATCACTAATGATGGTCTGAGGCATTCCATGTAATTTAATAACTCCCTCAACAAACTTCTCAGTTATTCTTTTTGCTGTAAAAGGATGGGACAAAGTTAAAAGATGTTCTTACTTGCTTAATCTATCAATGATGAACAAAACAACATGTTTTCCATTAGAAGGTGGAAAAGCCACGTTGAAGCCCATTGTTATATCATCCCATACCAGACATGAAATGGGTAGTGGCTATAGGAGTCCAGCTAGTGTCAAAGTTTTAGCTTTTACCCGTTGACAAACTTGGAAATAAGCAACATAGTTTTTTTTATAATTATCTTGTATATAGAAGGCCAATAAAATTGTTGAGACATTCTTTTATAGGTTTTGAGTACACTCGAGTGAACTCTTATGGTGGAATCATGAAAATCTTATAATAGTTATTGGATGATAATAGAATGGGATGGAACTATTATCCGATTTTGATAATAAAGTAGTTCATTATACCATGAATAAAGACTACTAAGTTTTTCTTCTGCTTGCTTGCGTATCCTCTACATATAAGGATGATCTTTGGCTTCGATTCTGATGGTTTCCTAAATATAGGCCTGAGAGATAATGATAATATCAAGGCTTGGGCTACTTGCCACCCGTCATAAGGCATTTGCTGCACGATTCTCTTTTCCTAGTTTATAAGTGATTAGAGACCCACTTTTATTGCTCTGATGTTGTTAGTTATTGTTTAAGTAGATGTTTGAGACTTTGGTGTTAATGAAGAACTTTCAGCCCATCAAATAAGGTATCCAAGATTGGATAGCTTGAATGATTGCTAACCTCTCCTTGGCATAGATGGACCACATCTGTTTAGCAGTGCCGGATGCTCTTCTTATAAATGCAATTGGTCTCCCCTATTAAGTGAGGATAGCTCTTATGCCATCTCTTGATGCGTCGGCTTCAATGAAGAAGGGTTCACTGAAATTTGTCATGGCAAGTGTTGGAGTAATGTTCATGGCTTACTTAAGATTCTAAAAGGCAAGCTCCACTTCAACTATCTACCCAAATTGTCCCCTTTTTAAAAGATCAGTGAGCGACCTAGTTGTGATGCTGTAGTTGCAGAGAAACTTTCAGTAGTAACCTGTAAGGTCTAAAAATCTATATAACTCAAAGACATTAGTAGGATGAGGCCAACTAAGCATAGATTTAATTTTATCCTGATACACTTTAACTATTTATGGAGTAACAATATGTTCCAAGCACTCCAACTCTTGACGACCAAATACACACTTGCTCAGATTAACAAAAAAAACTGATGATACCTTAATAATTCAAAAGCCTTATAAACATGGTCAAGATGTATGATCCAATTGGGGTTATAAATTAAAATGTCTTCGAAGAAAATAATCACAATTTTTCAAAGGAAAGGATGAAATATGGAGTTAATAATTTCTTGAAATGTAGATAGGGCATTATAAAAACCAACAAGGCATAATTAAATATTCATAATGGCCATTATGGGTGCGGAACGCAGTTTTGTGGATATGAGGAGGCTGAATTCATACTCGATGGAATCTAGCCGGTAAGTCAAGTTTGGTGAAATAGGAAGCATCATGGAGCTCATCAAGCATATCATCAACAGTAAGAATAAGGAATCGGTATTTGATGGTTACTTCATTAAGTGGTCTCTAATTGGTACAAAATCGCTATGTCTCATCTTTTTTTAACTAACAAAATAGGGGATGAAAAAGGACTAGTACTAGGTCATATGAGCCCCAATTTTAAAATGTCATGAACTTGTTTTTCAATTTTAGCCTCTTGAAAATAAGCATACTTATATGATCTTACATTGATGGGCTTTGTCTCTTCCTGCAAATTGATATGATGACCCACGACTCTAATGAGTGGTAATTGCTTGGGCTTTTGAAATATGTCTTCAAATTTCTGCAATAATTGTTACATTTTATGTGGGGATTGTGATGGTGATTGCTTATTTATAGTTTGAAGACAAAAGGCAAAAATTGGATTTCCATGTCAAATGTCCTTAGAAATGGCCTTCAAGGATATAGAATGGATTATTTGGTTGTAAATGCCTTATAACTTGTGAATTTGATTTCCCCATATGAATTCCATAGTCAATTGTTTCCAAATGCATGATATAGTACCTAATTTTTTTGACCAATGGACACCCAACTAAAAATCCAATCCACATAAGGGTAAGATATAAAGGATAAGGACAAAAGGAATACATTGGATCAAAATATAAACATTCTCAAATTGCCCTTGAGATTTTAATGGCTCTCCATTAGCCACCTTAACATTGAAAGGTTTTATAGGAATTACTAGTAATTGCATCACATTGGCTACTTTTTCACAGATGAAATTGTAAATAGAACCACTATTAATGAGCACCACCATTTTATAGTGTCCAATTTTAGCCAACTCTCGCATTGTCTGTTTTGTTGACCATCCTGAAAGAGCATGTAAAGATATTTAAGGTTGAGTATCTAGGTTTGTTTCATCATCCGCAATGCTGCCTTCCAACATTAAAAGTTGAGGTCCTTGGCACTTATGACCAAGAGTAAACTTTTCATCATAATTTAATCAAAGACCATGTGCTCTTCTTTTCTACATAAGATCCTAAGTTAATCATTTTATTAGGGTTGAATTATTGACTGATGTTAAAAGAGTTAAGTCATTGCTTGAGTGATAAGTTGGTGAATTTCGTTGTTGGCTCACTTGATCATCCCTTATCCTTGCAAGGCTAATTACTTCCTTTAAAGATTTTGGTTTGAGCATCCAAATTCCATCCACAATTTCTACCTTGAGTCCACCTATGAATGTTCTGACTAGGCCTTTTGTGTCCAACCATGTACTCGGTTACCTAGTCTCTCGAATTCCTTCTAGTAATCCCATAAGCATCTAACTTGTACTACCAAACTGAGCCTATAATTCCTCAACAAAGAGTTCCCATGTCACCTCCTTACCTTCTTCTATAAGCTTGATGAAGTCACTGCCACCATTGATTGACTTCACGCTCCAGGTGGAAGGAAGTCAAATAAACTTTCTGCACCTCCTAGGTATTTTGATATTCAAAGAGTTAGTCTACCTTTATGAACCATTTATTGGGTTCATCACTGAAACATTTGGGAAATTCAAGCTTGCCAAGCTTGGAAGAGAACTGAGGATGCCCACCATTTAGAGTATCCCTAGAATCGTCTCCTGAGTTGTCAAAGAGGCCATTGGAAGAGTTCGCAGGGTGTTTTTGGATGGCATCTCCTTATTTGAAAATAGGACTTCAAACATCTTGCTAATGACACCCCCTAAACTATGTAGCCGATTAACTATTTCGAGTTTTAAGTAAGAAATACTATCTTGCAAAGCATTGAGTCCTGCCTTAAGAGTCTTGATCTGTGCTTTATTAGTTTACATAGTGTTCTACCCTGGAATTTCGTCAAGCTCTGATACCAATGATAGGTCTCAATCTGGACTTTTAAGAAAAAAAAGGTTTTCTACTTAAGGTGAGAAAGACCATACAAATTTTATTGAATATGCTTGCCTTTTTTATTCCATCGAATGAGAATAAATACAAAGGAAACATAACTACTTTTCTTAAAACTAGGATCTCAAAAGATAGTAAGATACCTAATTGTTATCAACAATAATATTATTGAATTTAAATAAATACTCCTAGACCTATTCCTTAGCAAGCATTTTACATATGACCTTATCAAACCTTATTAACATAAGATAACAATCCTTATCAACACAAGACCAAGTCATCGTCTCCCCGCAATGTACTACGTAGTGGCTAAATATTTTGGATTATTTTGTGGCATCTTTAATGACCTTCTAGGCTTATCGGGAGGAAGGTTATCTTTTTGCTCTTTTATGTGGATGATATACTACTCTCATCAAATGATTTGACCATGCTACACAAAGTTAAGCAGCTTTTGGCCAAGTAGTTTAACAAGAAGGACCTTGGTGAGGCATCTTTTGTCCTAGATATTCAGATTAATCAGGACAGGCCTTAGTAGTTGTTAGATCTCTCACAGAGAGCATATATTGAGCTAGTGATGTAATGGTTTAAAATGGTTGATTGTAAACCTGTTGCAACGCTAATCTCTCATGGTGAAAGATTATCATTGGCATAACATCCAAAGAATGATATAGAGTGAAAGGCTATGAAGAATATTCTTTATTTTAGTGCAGTTGGTAGCCTGATGTATGCCCAAGTATGTACTAGATCGGACATTGCATTTGTTGTTAGACTGTTGGGTAGGCATTTGACTAACTTAGGAATAGACTATTGGAATACAGTCAAACGAGTGTTGAGATATTTGAAGGGAAGTAAGGATTATATGTTGACATTTAGGAAAGTCAACAATAGACCTTATAGGTTATACGAATTCATATTTTGCTATGTGTCCAAATGATAGAAAGTCTACATCAGGATACTTTTTTATGTTAGCAGATGGTGCAGTATCGTGGATGAGTGGCAAGCATAACTATGAATGCAGAGTTTGTAACATGTTATGGGGTTGCTTCATAGGCGGTTTGACTCAAGAACTTGATTTTTGAGTTGTCTATGGTTGATTCATTAGACCTATTCAGTTATATTGTGATAATCTTTCTGTTGTATTGTTCAGTAACAACAATAAAAATATCATAGAGTCTATGCATTTGGAGGTCAAGTATTTGAACGTATAGGAATTAATATAGAAAGGTGACATTAAGGCAGAGCATTTGACGACTAAATGCATACTTGCTGATCCTCTGACTAAAGGACTTCGTCTAGTTGTTTCTAAGCGACATGTGTATAGTATGGGTTTATTGAAGTCCTTAGGCATTGTTAGTTAGGGATCACTGCATTTGGTCTTGATACATTTGTAAGGATTTTATATATTATGATAGTATATTTTTGTACATATTGATGATCATCATTTTGTTCTCAATCATACAACTTGTTGTACATTGTCATAATATAGGTGAAAGTCTTAAGATCTATGATGATCTTAAGCATTTTAAAAGGCCATTAGAAACATATATATAGATTGACTTTGAGCCTACGTCTTCTAGACACATACTAATACATATATAAATCCATGGATTTGATAAGACATAGTGGGATATAAGTTTTTAATCCCTTAAGGGCTTTCTTTAATGTGGTTTTACATTTAGTGAGAGAAAATAAATTTCCCTTATATCGATTAACATAATGTTTAGAGAAATTGAGACCAACAAATAGAAAGATGATACAGTTTAGATCATGCAGGTATTATCATAGTTTGTCACACTCCATTTTCTCATTCATGTTAGTGAAGTATTGGATATGCATGATTGTATTAGATCTGTGTCGCATATGACACATGCATTTGATATTTTTTGTTATCAAAAGCGTTACGGGAACGAATAACGGACTTTCATTATCTTTGGATCAAATGCTTTTAATCTGATTGACCTATATATTGATTTTGCTTAACCAATATTACTAGTTTTATTATTGTTACAACTATTGTGAATTTTTGTCTGAGGTGGAGAATGTTAGTGATTTTTTTAATTGGACAATTATTAATTATGACTTTTTTTATAAACTTGCAATTAAGAAAATCCAACTTGATCCATATTAAAGATAATAAAGAAGCCTAATACATTGATATGTGCTTAATTGTTATACATTTATTCCATAACACTTAATGATTAATGATAAGAAAATGCTTAAGATACTTACCTTAGTTCATATATGGTTTTAAGCACAATTTAGAAGCGAAAGAGCTAAAGTGAGTCAAAAGCACTAAATTTGAGCCATTTTCTGAAGAATCATACTCACTTGTCTTCATGGAGCAAGAAAAAGAAGATTAAAAGCAAGAGAAGACAAGAAAACATCGAGATAAAGAGGAATGAAGAGATGGCTCAATAAATGGGCTACATAGGCGTGAGAGATGGTGTCTCACGGTCGTGAGACACCACTCATAGCCTTGAGAGGCCATGCACGGCTTTGAGAGGCCAATGCACAACTATGAGAGGGCATGCACAACTGTGAGAGGCCACACACGCCCATGGGACACTACCACCTCACCAAGAAAACCTACTTTTTTCATATAAAAGCAACATTTTGGTCACGACAAAGGCATGTTTTTGTTTAGGAAAAATCAGAGGAGCTCTCGGGAGACAAAAATGAAGAGGCCGACAAAGCTTTCACATATGAAGAGACCCATAGAGGGCTAGACTTCCCAATGCCAATTCGGAGGTGACATCAACGTCGAAGAACCCAGCTAATAATTCTCTCATTGTTTGTTATTCTTTCTCTTAGGGATTGATTTTGTTATCCTATGTTTAATATTTGGGTGTTGTGTGAGAACGATTGAATGCTCTATTTGATTATTTTTATGTAAGAACTCATTGCTAGAATTTTAATATAATATGTAATTGTTATGTTGAGATTCCTTTGTGGCGACTAAAGGTATTGTATTATTAGGGATAACATAACCTAGGTTAAATAATCCGAGCTTGTGAGATTATTGCTTAGATTGGTATGTTTCTCTCATTCGTAATGCAGCTTTCCAATTAAACTTAGAGAGCGTCTCCTAGGTTATCTAATAGCTATGGTTAATCAATAAGTTCTTTTTAATTAACTACGACGTAAGAAAAAATCGGGATTAATAAAGCTTGTTTTTAATTGACTACCAATAATTCAAGGAGATGTATAAGGATAACAATTCAATGAAATATATTTAACTAGGTGTAGGTTGAGACTGAACAAAAAAACTGGGTCCCTAACCAATTCATCACTTTCATCATTTTTACATGTTTTCTTCAATTTGTTTTCATTAGTTTAATTTTATTTTATTTTGTTATTAAACCAATCCAATCCCCCCCAAAACCTATACACCAATTGATTCATTTTGAAAGCTTTACACATACTTTTTGTGGGATCGACCTAGACTTACCACTGCTATAGTTGTAAGTCTAGTTATTTTGAGCAAAGTGTTACGGTGTGCTGCGTCATACTTAATCTGGTTCAATGGATTAAAGTTCTGCGAGGAAAATGAGTCCTAATCAGTATAGGTCAGTTAGGTATTGGGCCTATGATGGAGAGACACAAAAGGTACTATAAATAGCTACTAAGGTCTCCTACTGCTTGCTTAAGTAATTTCATGAATGTTCAGGTTTTCTGATTTGTTAAGAGACCCGTGCAATAACAAAGACGCAGAAAGACGTTAACTACATAAAGATACATAACTTTCATAAAGGTTGATCGAAAGTTTCTGGAGCTTGTTCATACATCGAAGAGCTTGTTTAAGTAGTTCAGCAGCTTGTTCTTCCTGCAATAGATAGCAAAACATGTATTTTTCTACATTTTCTCCGTTAATACAAGTTTATGGTTGATCCTGAGTCCATAACTAAAGTTCGTGTTATAACTAACATGTGCTACATAAATTACGTCTTTGGTCCGGTCCTAGTCTTGCAAGATATGGGATTTTTAGTTCCATATTAAGCTTTTTCTTCTTGAATACTTAAAACAAAATTAATTGAAGACCTGTTGGAGTCTCAAAGGGCAGAAAATGTCTGTTGAGTTAGTCCTTCGAAGTGACCAAGACCATGCTAGTCAGTGACGGAGCCAAAAATTTAAGATAGGGGGCTCAAATATTTAATTTTTTAAATTTTAAAGAGCCTAGTGTACCACTAACCTTTAAAGAACCCGGTCCTAATATATATATATACATGTATATATATATATAATTATTTAATAATCTTGAGGGTGGGGGGCCAGTGGTAGCCCCCACCTACCTCCGTGCCTGATGCTAGTGCTAAAAACCATCCTTCCTCGTCCAAGATACCTCTATTGGGTATTATCTTAAGTTGTAAGATTTAGGCTCAACTTCGCATGCGAAATGTTTTATCCTCAACTAAACTCCCTTATTTGGGCATTGGATTATCTGCTCAATTTCAGTCTCCTTACGCATGCCGCTGAGTCTCGGTGTTCTTCCCATGACTGGATCTACTCCACTCCACGATTTATCACAACCTTGAATCTTATCCGCCAGTCTTTTTCTGGCCTAAGTTCTATATATATCTGGCTTCATTTAATATCTGAGTCAAGCCTTAACGAATTCACAAATTCTTCGATAGCTGTATTGTTTGATGAGTTTGTGTGCCCAATTGACAGTCCCTTCCTTATGCTTCTTTTGAGATCTGAACCATCTTAAAGGAGTGAATTAACACTCAAAAGTATATATATGTAGCCACCAGCAACAATTTACATGTTTGAGTACATGTCAAATCTTGATCAAGTTATGCAAGTATTGTTATATTTATTTTAGACTAAGTAACTATGTTTTGCATTATTATTAAATGCTTGAACGATTAAAGTTACTGGACCGTATCTTATTATTATGTTTGAAGGATTACAATTAAAAGACCAACGGTAATAATATGTTTATTTTGTGAAATCTTGAATAAGATTATTATTGAATTTTTAAATATAGGCAGAGTGTAGAGTCTACTAACAAAAACTGAGATTGGGCCAACTATTGTCCAAATAACTAGAACTAGTTGTTTGGATAGTTGACCCTTACCACTTTTAAACCCTTTAACATTTTCATGTCTAGGCAATATGAGACACTCTAACACTCCTCCTCAAGTGCAACTGGGGCTGGACATTCAGTTGTCACTTGAAATATACGCAGCGGTAACCGGACCGGGCTGCTGGGACTGGACATCCAGACGGACAACCGGGAAATTAATAATCCGGACCAAACCTACTCTGATACCATGTTAGAATTTACAATGGGCCTACGAGCCCATACGAGAAGGAAAGCTAGGCCACATACAAGCCCAAGTGAGGTTCCATCCTAAAACCAATTGGTGATAGGTGGAGTAGTTCCTTAGGCTTATATTTTAATCTTCATTCTCTCTTTATTTGATACGGGACAAACTCTCACTTTATATTTTAACACCCCCCTCACGTGTGGGTTTAACACGTGACAAATGATCTATCATTTCGAGGAGTTAACGACTAACATAAGAGCAACCCGCTCTGATACCATGTTAGAATTTACAATGAGCCTACGGGCCCACACGAGAAGGAAAGCTAGACCACATACAAGTCTAAGTGAACACTCATGGCAAGTATTCAGTACCATTGTCAGTATGAAAGATTTGAATACTAATTTAGAATCGATTCTTTTTTTTGTAATTCTTGTTGTGCACCCATTTAAAAGGGTGACAAACTCTCGAATAGCTAGTGTCCTCAAAATGATAAAGAAAAGTCAGAGATAGGCCTCCTGTGTTTTATAATACATAAGTCAAGCATACCCATTATAGCAGGCCCATGGACACAGGCCCAATGATACGTTAGAGAAAGAATTACCATTGACATCTAATTAATCAAGATTTGTACACAATATTTTATTATGCTACTCTACAATTATGATAAAATTCTATTAATTATATATATATGAAATTTCCTGGCATAAGAGTTGGATACTGAGATCCTTAATTAGACTTCCAAGTGGTAGCGATGAATATTGTTTTGCAGGGCAAAGTCAATAATGCATTATTACGATTTAGCTTCTTATCACCCTCCTCGCCGAGTTCAGATCTTCTGTCTAATATTATGGTGTCTTATTTTGTCCAATAAATCTCAGTTATTTATTTGTGCGAGTCCTGCATAGGTCCCGCAAAATAAATAGTTGAGATTCCATGAGACAGAATAAGACAGAGTAATATTGAACAGAGGATCTGGCCTTTCGCCGAGTTCAGATCTTCTATCTAATATTATGGTGTCTTATTCTGTCCAATAAATCTCAGCTATTTATTTGTGCAAGTCCCACATAGGTCCCGCAAAATAAATAATTAAGATTCCATAAGACAGAATAAGACAGAGTAATATTGGACAGAGAATCTGGCCTCCTCTCGTCGGGCACTAGCAGCTGGGTGCAGGGATATTTTGCAGCATGTGCGTACTGCAGTTGCGGTAATTTTCAATTACTTTTAATCAC
>JAOTBA010000011.1:0-16634 GCA_025629845.1 Erythroxylum squamatum
GATTAGCATGTTGATTTGGATATATTGCTTCCGCTGCAAAATGATTTCTTAAAAAGTTTTGAAATCTACCGTTTCTCTAAATAAGGCATGTTTTCTTTTTCCGATCCAACAAGATCTATAATGTGTATCATGTTAGTATGCTTAGGAGGTACAAGTCAAATATGTAGAATTGACTAATTGGTGAAGAATAGTTTAGACAAGAAGCTATATGAGAAACTAATGAGAACATAAGACAACATTACCCCCATCTAATGAATCCGTTAGTTAAGAATTTCGTGGAAGAAATTTTTTAATGAGGGGAGAGTTGTAATATTCCATCTCTTACATTGTTGAAGGATTCAAAGTGTGAGACTATTAAGTCATATGAGGGGCATCATATAGAATGAATGCGGTACATTTGTGACATGATTCTATAATTGTATTCAAATGCATAATATTAGCATACACACTTGAATTGAGAGTTAGACAAATTGCACTCAATTGACATATTCCGGGGTATGAAACTTAAATGAATGTGACTTGAATATGCATTTCCAATGTCTTATACTTTGGTTTACCAATGTTAAGAACTAATGGATTATAATTAGTAACTTAGAACTAATTGTTACAATTAAGAGATTGATAAATTAAAATGTATATTTAGTCTAGGAAAAATTTCAAGTGGCAAGACAAGTTGTTACATGGAAATTAGGATGACTAAGCCTATGGTTGGTGACATTTGGAATAGAAAATTAATTGAGAAATGGCAGCAATGGTTGTGTGACAAATGGACTAAGTAACTAACTGCCATATGGCATTAGTAATAGAATCACAAATGGCTTAGGTAATTGGGTGATAAATTGCCTACTGATTGAGTGACAAATGGGCTAGATAATTAGAGATGTTTGGTAGCTTGAGAAGGAAGACTTATAACATGGGTCTTTATATGACAAGTGCCATGACAAGTGTTCTAATACCCACCACACACCTATACCCCACGACACCTACACATTAATGACCATTTTTCTCTTGTTTTGTTATATGCTACCTTCTTTCTTCTCACCATCGACCTACACCTATAACCCTCACACCTTGAGGCTTTACCAAAAATCTATATCTTGCCACTCCAATATTCTATTGTCTTCCTCTTTTTATTGAAATCCTTTTTTGTTTCCACCTTGTTATTGGAGTTGTGTTTATATGCTTGGAGGGCTAAGTTAGCTTGATGATTGAGGAGGTTTTGAGCTAAACAAGTAAGTGATTTATTGACCTATTATGATATATGTTAGCATAACATTTATGATGATTAAATTGAGATGGGATACATATAGGGTTGATGATAAGTTGTGATGGAATTTGATGGATGAATTGATTTTGTTTTGATGTATGAAACCGCAGGTTAGAGGCTATGCAATGGATGATTTTAGGTTAGGAATTGAAGTACAATGAAGTTGAATTTATGCTAGAGAAAGGTGATAGTGTAGTGTTCTTGAAATGGGAAAGAACTAGGACTACATGTATGATAGCGAATGATAGTTTTGTTTTGATTTTTTATGCATGAAAGACTATAGTTTATGAGATGCGAATTGAATAATTTTAAATTAGAATTGGAGATGAAGTTGATGAGGAAACAAAGAACAATTAAGGTATAATTGAGGTATAACCAATGGACTATTATGATGGTGTTAGAATCTGGGAAAATTTTGAAGGAAATGGATGATGAATTTTTTGTTCACCCATCCCACAATCGTGGAAGCTGCATTAGCTACTTCCCATAATTGTGGTCAATACGTTGAAGTGAGAAAAGTTCAGTTTTATGTGATATTTGAACCAACTAAGGATAAGTTACTTTATTTAGGTGAATTCGGACTTGATTAGGGCTTGAAATGAACCTAGATTTTTGTTATATTAATTGGTTAAAGGTTTGATAAGTTTAGGTTGTTAATTGATGTTATAATTTGATGAGTGGATTGTTTGATATCAATGTATATGAATTTGGGAAGTACGAGTTGTTAATGGTATAAAGATGTTCTTATGAATACAAATGTGATTCAAAAGATATAAGTAATGAATAAGGCATGATTGAATGAGAATTGGGAAATTGTGTGAATATATATAATGCTAGGAAAGGATTGATGAATGTATGATAGATGAATTTAAAGTAATCAAACTTACTTAAGGCATAACCTAATTGCAAACAAGTTATATACAAGCTATAATATTTGACTGATTAAGACTAGTGAATTGAGCATGCATTGAACATGACATATAAATATGTGTATGATTGAATAATCATATGATTGATCAACTTATTAATGTCTGAACTACGTGTGTGTATTGCATGATTAAAGAAGCATAAGTAGATCGTTAGCGTCCAGACATTGTCGGATCGTCAAGGTAATAGCTTATCTGGAGCATACTGTGAGTCAAACTTAGATGTGTAAACTCAATTATATATATGCTTCTATTTGAATTATATGTATTGTGAGTTAACCTAAATGTGTAACTCAATTATATGTGCTTTTGTATAATCTGTATGTTGAAAATGAAATATATGAACAATTGGATGTGAAATGCCTGAATGAATATGAACTGTGCGAATAATTGAATATGAATTGCCAAACTTAGATCTAATGAAATTGATGCATGTGACAGGATCACACAGGAATGAAAGGTAATGAAATATGGCATATGAAATGATGCATCGCATTGAAATGCATGATCAGATAAAGGAGTTATGAATGGAGTGATCAACGTGAAAATGAGCTTAAAGCTTATAAATGTGCACAAAGAGCCATAGGCTCAAGTATCAATGAGCCTAGCATCCACAATAGTTACAGGATAGTATATAAAATGATCCCGGTATCCACAATAGGTAAGGGACAATATATGATATGAGTTCGGTATCCATAACAGATACGGGACAATAAAGAGGCTCTCAGTCACAACAAAGTAACAATGAATGGAGACATACGTGCATCTGCATATACATTCTTATATGTATCATATGTTTGAATTGAAATGTATTACTGAATTGATTGAAATACAGTTGAACAGTAAATGAGGAAGTGTTGTGATATCAAATGTTAGCTTATCTAATATGCTTATGAAAATATGATTATCTGGATGTACTTGATAAAGTGACAAAATGTGATGTGACCATAAGTATTGAACGTTATGAAATACTTTTTGGATTGGGATATGATTTGCCTCTGTGTTTCTGACTTAAGTGAAAACATCAATGATGGTTCACTCACTGAGTTCGCAAACTCATCAAAATTACAACGTTGATTTTCAGGTTTAGAGGAGATATAGCTAGTCTAGTTGAAGTAGCTTCTGTATTTGGATATGGGTCAGAGTCAGGATCATATGTACCTTTAATTGTCATTAGTTATTTTTGTATCAAAGAATTGTATCTACAAACTGTTGTACAATGTACATATGAATTTTAGAAGTGTAATGACATTTGAGACTTTATATATGTGTGAATAAAAATGAAACAAAATGATTATTGGAATATTTTATGATATGTGTGATGGATTATGTGGACTGAATTGATTTAACCGTCTTAACGTGCCATTCTCATAGAGTATGTTCTCGAACATCCTTCGGTATGTCAGGCATATGCTCTATAGGAGTGGTATGTTACATGGTTCTTCTCTAAGTCTTCCAAAATTACTCCATTTAAATCCTATTCTTCTCTAACTTTGCTTCTTTCCCTTGTATAGGAAAAAATATGAATTATAATGAGAAAACTTCTTAAATTAAGTATCAAATCCTTCAAATTCATCGATAACAAAAGCAATATACTATGAAAATATTGTTAAAAATATATGTCAAACATATATCTATCAACAACTTGAATCTGAAAATAATGTTGTAATTGGCAAAACAAATTATAAACATGTTTTGGCACGTAGATATGTAGCAAATTGTGGTCGTATGTTAAATTAAGTGACATGGCTAGACAAGTATGTATCTAGACTATTAGATTAAGTTTTCCTACCATATTCACTATGTCTGGGGAATTAAAATCTATTAAAACTTAGAAATGTTATACCTAACATAGTAATATATTTTAAATTTTATTTTAAATATAAAATAGTTGCATAGTTTTAAGTAACCTTTCATCTATAAGTGATTTTTTTTAAGATAAGAAGGATAAGCAGTAAGATGATAACAATTATAGGAAGGGATTCAACAAGATTTAAGTCCTTTAATCTATAGATAAGACAATAGTCTGTAAGTGTGTCTTTTAAGGAGTAATGAAGTGTTTTTGATCTTATCATTTTATCACCATTTGAATTTTAACATTGGTATTAGAGCTATTAATATTTGTAAATTTTGATTGAAACCAAAATTCTTATTCTTTCTTATTAACAATGGATGAAATTTCTAAAAAGATAATAATGGAGTATCTTTAAAGATGTAACAAAACATAAAATTTTTTATTTTATTATTCATTATGAATTGTAATTTAAAATTTTGTTATAACATAAAATGAAAGACAATAGGATTTTTACCAAAGAAGATAAATGATTAATTTATTTTTTATTTGAACTAGTGTTAGTTTAACTTTGGTGAGTAATCGTGTTTCCCATCAAACAAGGAATATGTTTGCATATGCTTATTTCATAATTTTTTCATTTTCTAGCTTTTATTAATCAAAATTTAAATTTAAATATGATTAAGTGATTTCTGGGTTAACTTAATTGGAGGAAATTTTTTTAATGTATTTTAATCTTCCGACCTTTATCCATTCATAATTCTTTATGGATTTGTTTATACCTCTAGCCTATCTTAGCACTCAATTTTAGTTATCTATTATGTTATACAATCTTATACCTTCCACTCTCATGTTCCCAACAAAGTCCCATTAACTTTTCACTCTGTATTCCACTAAAATGACCCAGGTATTTGTAATAGAAATGCCTAGCCTAAATCAAGTGTAAGAAGTTCTCTTTTATATTCCTTATTTAAAAACTTGTCATCATAAGGAATATACTTGAAAACACATTTACTAGTCATTCTTTAAGATCTTTGTACTTTGTTTGTTCCTATAAAAATTATATTTGACAAGCCATACATACTTCCCCCTTTCTTGTGCTTTTATATGTTTACATTGCTAATTATATCTCCTTTTTTAAAATATAAAACTTCTAATTTTATAGACTCGCCAATCATAGTATCTAGACACTTTAAAATGGGGAATTCTTATGCTAGTAATGGATTAAAGAAAGATATTAAATGAATAAAAAATAATATGGAATTAAGATAGATAGAAATATAATATGGGAAGGAGAAGTGAAGGTCACGTGGAGTCAATATGCCTATATGGATGGTAATAGAAATAATCCAAGGCAAGGGATTATCAAAGTACAAAGTGATTGATGCAACCAATTCCAATACATCTCTATTGTTATAATTTTAAGCCTAAAATTCTAAGTCCTCCTAAGGTTTGCCAAATGTAACTTTATGACCCATCTAAGGATTATATTGTTAGCAATATATATGGGCTTCAATTTCAATTAAATTCTAGTTTTGCAAATTTCTTAGTCTTCATTCATTGTAAATAGGATTAGTGCAACATTAAAGTCCCAGGTCATGGTGAATGATATTCTTATCCCTTCAACTATCATCACACAATCATCTTAAAAATAGTGTACCTTTCATAATCCATTAATTTGAATCATAATGCAAATGAAAATATTGTATTCTTTTTCATATTTTGATCTATAATTAATAGTTGCATTTATGCTAATAAGAATTTCAAAACCTTCTAATGTATAATAATAAGACATTCAAACACCAATATATGTAACAATCATATGGAACCTTCTTTGGACATTGTTTAGGCAAAAGAACTAAGATTATCACTACTAGATTTACTATCATCAGGGCTATGTTGGGATTAGTCTCATCAATCACTAATAAACCTCTAATAAAAACTTAAAGAAGGATTTGTTTCTGTAGTGGCACACTTTAGCCATTAAGAATATAACTAATATATTTTAGATCATTAGATGTCTCAATCAATTGTTTTTATTATATCCAACAATTACCACTTCATCTTTTTTAAAAAATACATGTATAAGAACAAAAAAAAAATTATAATGTGGCATTTATAAGTAATTAAATAGTATAAAATCAAAAACATATCAAGAAGGTAATATCTTTCTTGAATTTCACCGTTGTTTCTATGCTTGATCACCACAGATGCAACCTTAGGAATCATATGATGAATTGAGAGGTGAAGTATAAGAATATAACTTTTGTTAATAGTGGTTATTTTATCATTAAAAAACCTTTAGTTCTTTTTTTTCATAACTTACCAACCTTAATATCAACTACTTGTAAGGTTATTCATGGACATCAATTTGTCATAATAAATGGTGGAATTTAAGCCTGCAACCTATTCAAATTTTAGAAAGAAGATTCTTTTATATATATATACACCAACACTTAATAATTTTTCTATTCCAAAGTCTCATGAGAGCTTACACATATACATTACCAAATCATATAATGCATTTTACTTATTAATCAAACTCCATCTCATTCTCAATCTTTTCCTTCTTTCTTGTATTTCTCAGTAAGTTAACACATTGTGCTGTGATGTGTGTCATTTTATTTCCTTGATAATTTTCTCTCAAAAATTTTAACATGAACATAGTTAACCACATGACTATGTAGTTAACAATATCCAAGAATAACAATAATGGACACAATTTTATAAACAGTCATGTGCCAATCTATGTCTTTCTCATTGTCCTTTTAAAAATTTTAGCGTGAGCATGGTTGATTATACGAGCATATACTTAATTGTTTTAAAGGATATCTAAAAAGGACACACAATCTTTCACTATAAGAAAAATGTCGTTTAGCGGCGGATATTACCGACGGAAAACTTTTGGATTCCATCAGTAATATAAATTAGCTATAGAATCCACGGACGGACAAAGGTGCTGTAAAAACGGCCGTAAGTAAATTTGCAGACGAACATTTTATGTAACCATCGGTGAATATACTGACGATTGGCTGTGATGGTCAGTAAATTTACCTACAATCTTTTTCTTTCCGTCAGTATATTTGCAGACAGTAATGGTTATTCCGTTGGTAACATTACTGACGGTTATGAATTCCTATCGGTGAGTATACCGGTGGTTCAGCAAATCCTAACGGTAAAGTTAGCGACGGCTGTCAATATTAACGATGGTGATTCTTTGTTCTGTTGATAAATATCATACATTTTACCAATAGTTTGGGGCTATTCCATCAGTAAATATAATAGATTTTATCGGCGTACTTGTATTTTTCGTCGGTAAATATTTTTAATTTTTTTTTAAAAAAAAATCAACATTAAATTTTAGTCTATGATCTTATGGCTAATGCATAATTTCAACAGTCATAAATTATCTGTGCATAATATTTTGATTTGTTTATATATTTAATTTGTTTTAACAGAAAGTTGATTGATGATATAAAGTTAAAATTATCTTAGTTGATAATAAAAACATTAAATTGTACATAACAAGTATTTGTAATTCAAATGAAATGACTACAAGTACACTATTGTCTTGGTGACTGTGGATTCTCTGAGGTGCTACCCCTCCCCTTCAACTAATCCACCTCATTACGGAGCTGAGCTATGTACTCTATCAATGTCTACACTGTGCTCCGAAGCTCATTAACTTCATTGGTTATCGACCATCTACTAGATGTTGTTGTACTAGACGTGGAGGATTGCGAATAACATATGTTCACAAATGAACCTAAACCCGAAAATCCATCCACGACGGTCCTTACCACCCACTGCATTAAGATATGCCTGACTCTCATCAACAACTTGTTCGTGCTGAGACTATCGCTGAATGCTCTCTAGTATTTAGTCCTATTAGGAGGTAATGTTTATATTAGTAAGTGATAATTATTAAGAATTAATATTAAAGCATAAATTTAACATACATTAAGTTCTCTACATTAGATGTTGACGAATATCACACTGTCATGCTTCTTAGTGTGAATATGCAAAAAGAGTTGACGGGGTGTAAGCCTCATGCTCATAGACTTTTCCTGTATAAGAATAAAATGTTATTCGTAAATTATAATTTATAAAAATTTCTACAGAGTTTCCTCTATTTTTATGATATTTACCCCCTATTGAATAAAGAAAATAACTTAACACAGCCATATATGGCACCAGACATTTATACCATTATCATTATCCATAATACACATATTTTCATTCCAAAATTTACACATCAATTTAAATTGAAATACAGCAAAATAAAACAATTAGAGTATAAGTGTAAATTTTAGATACTTGCAAGTCTCTCTGCATGCTCGTTGTGGGTAATAGATCCTCCCGTATGTATGGGAAGACTCTTTCCCCCCGATCCTCTACGTCTGTTGGTTTAATTATGCTCTGAAATGGATATTGCTTTAGGTGATGTCTAATACTACTGCCAACGACTCCATATTTTCTCAGAAATATAAGACTGTCGTACACCAGCCTTGTGTATCACACCAACAAAGTCCCGATAACATGTACGTGCTCGTCTCTCCCATACTTTATGTATGACAACATCAATTTCAGAATCCCAAAAGAATTCTTTCTGAAATAAAAGGAAAAAAATTCAATAAATACTTATAAAAGGAAAAAAATTCAATAAAAGGAAAAAAAATTCAATATACAAATCAATTAAAAAAGAAATTAATTTTTTATTGTACCTCAATCGCCTGATAGTAAAATTCCTTTATGGCCTGAGAGATATTTTCCATACATAACCCTCAAGATCAATCTTCTCCTTAAATTTGGATGTCATGTTTCTAGAGCACAGTCTAGACGGAATCAACCTAATATAAAAACAAATAATTTTATACCATTTTTAAAATTTAAACTTATAATTTAAATATAAACATATAGTGTTTCATGTATTTTCACTTACAGATTATTGACAATTGTGATGTAAGTTCTTCCATCAAGTCCCTCATCTCTAAGCTAGTGGCTGCCTCCTTCATCCACATCATTTACCCCTGATATCTCTGTCACTATAAAGGTAGTAGATGATGTAGGGGTGGTGGATGGTGTAGCATCAGGTACGGAAGGTGATGCCTCGTCTGCAACTATAGTAGCTAGAGGGGGAGGAGGTGATTCATTTGCAGCTGCAGAGTGTGATGGTTTACCTTCACAGTAAGTACATCCGAATCATTGTCTGAACCTGGGTCGCATTATATTACGTTGTCTCTTTGATGGCATATTTCAATCTGAAATTCATATTTGATTGAATTTTCTAAAAATATAAGAATTTAAATTCAATATTTTACACAATATATTGGAAAGGAAAAAATTGATTTATTGAATATAATATTCAAGTACAAACTTTGAATTAGAAGGTTAATAATTTTTACAGTAATAGAACAAGAACAATAAGAGTCCACACTCAATAGTACGCAGCTTGACCCTAACTAGTAGAGAGGTTGTTTGACAAATTCTTACAAATACAACAAAAAATCAACTTTAAAGCTGAGTCCAGTTGATTGCATAGATAAATGACAATGATATAATCATTTTTTTAGATTCCAAGTGACATGAGAGTCAGCAAAGGTAAATGAGTCCCCGATGTCTGGATTCCTGAGAAGGGAAACATGTTCGAAGGCACCAATTGAAACAGTGATAGTTCTTCCCTCAAGTGTAGGGTTTTTTTACACCTTCTTGCAACAGTTTTTCTGCTATAACTAAACTTATAGAGGATACAGTGAATGAGTTGCCAGATTTAGTATGGAAGACAAACTGTCCAGATGAACTGCCAGTACGAAACAATTTACCTAAAACACAATCAATATAGAACTTAGATATTGTTAGATTAGTAAACTGTTAAATGAACCAAAATTCGAGTGACATGCATACGTGAATATCTAGACAAAGTCTGTGGAATTGACAAATTTTCCAAAACAACCAATTTTCCTAATCCTTTACGGACCATTGTGACATTGCTCCCATCTCCATGGGCATACATGTCATCTTCGAGATTCAAGGAAGCTGAAATATATACGATCAAATTTGAATATATATAATAGCTTCATAAAAGGAAATGAGATGTACATAATAAGGAAAGTGACATTGTTGAAATGATACTAAACACCTTGAAGCAAAAGATCGGTCATGGAAGGCAAACGATCATTAGTGTATAAAGTGGAGAATTTTTCTGCATTGTTTATTCCTTCAGTAGAGACAATTTTGCCACATTCCTCCCAATAGAATGAACTAGTACCATCCGGAACTAGTCGCCATGTCGACATTCCTTGATTAATAATATTAAGAGGTATATTCTGCAAATGTCGATTTAGAATAAAATGATGATATGTTCAACTCCAATTTCGATGATAAGTGAAAGTAGTCCAGTTTAGCACTTATAACTCTTCAATGTGCCCAATGGTATGAATTAATCTATCCACTCTAGACATAACTTAGTAGTTCTAGAAATATAAGAATTTGAATTCAATATTTTAAAAAATATATTGAAAAAAATAATTGATTTGTTGAATATAATTTTCAATTACAAACACAAATTAATAGTTATAATCACTTAATTGTAAATTACAATCATCTTCTTTTTATGAAGAATAAGAATCAAACTCAGGCTCCTCTTCGGATCTCTGACCCTCGTCATCCTCTCTAGATGAAACTTCAACATATTCATTAGATGGATCATTCAAAGGTTCACTATCGTTATATATGACAGATGCATTTATTCATAAACATCTTCCTGAAACGCTTCACTTTCAATTCTCTGTTCTCCTTTTCCATGTAATTTAAAAACACCTCTAGGTTTAACTTTGCAAATGGCCAACCAATCTAACTTATCACATCGTAAGCTAGAAAAAGGGACATAATACACCTGAATTGCTTGCATTGCTAACACGAAAGTTCAAATTGTCTCAATCTTCTTTGGTTGTTGATTTCAACTAGAATGTATCTGCTATACACTTTTGTTCCAACATTTGGAGTTGAATCAAAACAGTCACACTTAAATATCACACTTCGCTTTATTGGCAATGCAACATTCTCAATTTCAAGTATCTTAATAATTTTACCATAGTAATCTATCAATTCTCCCTGTATGCAAACTCCACTATTTATTGTTTCCATGCTATGACCATGATATTTGTATCCATTAACGAAATACACCAAATATGATTTAACAGTTAGCAGAGATCCCTTTGCAAGATCATATATGAACTTGTTCTCTATTGGATTTTCTATGGCCTACACAAAAGAAATTATCATATCAAAGAGTATATGACATTTGAACACTTAAATCTTATAATTCTTACATTTCAATATTTGTAAGTGAAAACTTACATATTTCTCGAACCATTAAGGAAAGATAATTCCTCGTATAATCTAAAAACATTATTATGTATTTCAGTTATAAACAACAATAAATTTTAAAACCCAAATAATCAATTTCAACTTACTGCATGAAAGGTTGAACCTTTTGACAGTTCAATAAAATGTAACCATGGGCAGCCTCAATTTCTTCCTCTGTTAACAATCTTCTTGTTGAACATCCATATGTTCATCCAAGATATGTAAAAATGGATAAGTTACCATCAACATCACTCGTTCCTCCCCCATCGTCATTACGAAGAACTTTTCTTTCTCTTATGTGAACATACGGCTCAAAATAATGTGAACAAAATGTACTAGCTTCCTCCACTAAATAAGCATTACATATCAAACCTTCAACTCTAGCCTTGTTTTTTATTTTTTCTTCAAGTGATGCAAATAGCTATATTAACGAATAGGGTTATTACAATTTTGTTGTTAAACATGTTATTACTTCAACTACAATCATTTTTGTTGAATTACCTCTCAAACAGATACGTCCATTGATATTGAACTGGACCAGCTAGTTTTGCCTCGTGTGCTAAATGCACAGGTAGATGCTCCATACAGTCAAAGATGCTTGGAGGAAAAATCCCTTCTAACTTGCACAAAATTACTGGAATTTTCCTTTCTAGTTTTTCTATTTCAGCCAACTTGATTTCAGATGATGTTAAACTTTTGAAAAACAAACTCAATTCTATTATTACTTCCCAAACCTTATTTGGTAGCAACTCTTGAAATGCTATTGGAATTAGCCTTTGCATAAACACGTGACAATCATGACTTTTCATCTCAAATAATTTGTACTTCCTCATGTCCACACACCTTGCCAAGTTTGAAACATAACCATCAAGAAGCTTTAGACTTTTAACCATTCACACAATATTTCCTTTTGTTTTTTTGTCTAAAGTGTAACATGCTTTTGCATATTTACTCATGAGAAGATCTTTACGTAACTCATTCCTTCTACAAAAAAGTTGCAAATCAACTCGTGATTTTGCTTTGTCTTTTGTCCTCCCTTCAATGTTCATTATGGTATTGAACAATTTGTCAAAAATATTTTTTTCAATATGCATCACATCTAGATTATGACTTATCAAATTAGTTTTCCAATATGGAAAATCCCAAAAGATGCTTCGTTTTCTCCAACCAAAGCTTTTACTAATATTTGTATTAACTTCATCAGCTTTAAATTCTGTAACTTTTAGTAAGCCTAACTCTTGCAAAATCTCTTCACCAGCTTTGTGAGGGGGAGGAGGCATTTTTACCATCCTATTCTTAATGAACTTTTGTTTATTGCATCTAAATGGATGATTTGGAGGAAGAAATTTTCTGTGATTGTCAAACTAACATGTTTTGCCTCCGTTTGGAAGATAAAATGCATCAGAATCATTACCACAATAAGAATAAGCCAATTTTTCTGTTGTGCTCTATCCAAACAACATGGCATATGTCGAAAAATCACTAATGGTCCATATCAAAGCTGCCCTCAACACAGAATTTTGTTTCAGAGACACATCATATGTCTGAACACCATATTCCTAAAGAAGTTGCAATTAAAATATCAATGGTTATAAGAATACATCAATTTTATGCTTTGGATTTGTAGGCCCTGGCACAGTCACTGTCAAAAACATATATGCCTCTTTCATACACATCCATGGAGTTTATAAGGAGTAATTATGATTGGTCATGATGAATATTGTTGGCTGAATTGACCAAAAGGTTGGAATCCATCCGTCGATAATCCCAACCTAACATTTCAACTTTCAGCTGCAAACTCAAAATGGGTGTCATTGAAATGTTACCATACCAATGCATTTGATGGATGACTCATTATTCCATCTTCCTATTTATGTTCATTATGTCATCTCATGTGAGATGCAATAACATCAGAAGCATATAGTCTTTGAAGCCTCGGAGTTAGCGAGAAATAATACATCCACTTCTAAGGTACTAATTTTTGTTTCATAGAACGCTTTCTAGGCTTGAACCTAGATTGATCACAAAATTTGCACTCATGTAATTCCATATCATCTCCCCAATACAACATACATCCCAATTTGCAACAATGAATCTTCTCAATAGGCAAATCAAGACCCCTAATAAGTTTTTTCATATTGAAAAAACTATTAACCATTGTATGATCAGAAGGCAATGATTCATTATACCATTTAAGAATTTTATCAAAACTATGATCAGAAATATGCACTTCAAACTTTATGTTTAAAATTCGAGCAATTGAGTCATTGTCTCACAATTTGTCCATTATTTTTGGTCAGCTAAGTGTAGTAACTCAAAAAACTGTTTTGTATGTGGGTTTGGTTCTTCTTCAAGATTTTCTATATTTTCCTAAAAGATATAACCGGCTGCATCATAAACCATTTGTAGGTAAGGATTTTCATTTCCATCCATACTATTTGTTATAAATCCAATCCCCCCTTCAAACTCATTTAAGTTCACAGACAATTGCACTTGATTACCCCTTGAGGTGCTACAAATCAATAGTTTCCATGTCGTGTCCACTCAAAATAATTGGGGACAAACCCTTTTCTCAGCAAATGCCCATTAACTTCATCAAGAAGAAGGAAACAAATGTGTGTGGACATTTTACATTGACATATGATCTTTGGACCATCCATATATGTAGGATGAGAACATGCAAAATGAATAAAAGCTTTAACTCCCTCAACAAACTCAGGATTAATGAAACCATCAAGTGTTAATTGTCTATACATCCAAGATCTATCAACATTACTCATTTATGCAAAACTATTAATTTCAAACAGTGATTCCACAGTTAGTATCATTCATGTTTGCCAAAATTTACAGAACATCTAAACTTTACATATCATCCCCTAAGCATTAACCAACTAAATTAATCACCAAAAATTACACCTGTGAATCAAGAAAATAAGTTCTCGTTGTGACTCCTAAGCTCGTGGTATTTTTCTCCGATAAGCTTCATGAGGACTACATCACGGGTTATGGGTTAAGATCAAAATTATTTATTAACTGAAAGTCTATTTTTTTTATTTTTAATCATATATTTTAGAAGAGAATTCAAAGACGCACTTACTGCTATGAAAGGGAAAATTCTTGGTTAGCTTGATTTGGTATGGAAACATAAAATGAATTACTTAATTTTATAAAGTTGGAATTTTTAATTGAATGGTTTAGATATTGTTATTGAAATTTCAAATTAATATTAGAAGTTTGATATTTAACCTAAATTAATTATGTACTAGTAACACATATAATAAGTATTCATAAAAATAGGAATGCTTTGATTAATAAATTATTGTAACATATACAAATTATCTAATATGTTTAGAAGAAAATTATTACTATATTAAAAAAAGATGCATTTAAAGATTCGCACATGAAAAGTAAAGAGAACCTAATAATTTCATAGAGCATCAATGAAATAACCAATTCAGATATTTAGAACTAATAGTCAAACCTATCCTATATTAATTCATTGATAAACCGAAGTTCATACCATAAACAAGTTTCGGTTCGAGTAGTCCATTTACATTAAAAATGTAGGAAGTTCAAACGGGAGGTTCAAACCGCAAACAAATACCCAAATTAAACCTAGTACACAAAAACTTAATAAATAACAAAATCACTTACCTTAACCGACACATAGAAGAAGTCACTGAAGCACGTGAAGGAAGATGATGACAGAGCTAGAATGAGCTGATGGTTAAATAAGATAACCAAAACAAAGCAAATAAGACAATAAATTTCAAAGCAGTATGCAAATTGATATAAATTCATATTTAGAAGTCTTAGTTATAGCATTTGATTGTTGTCATGCAAGAAAATCCAGTTATTTGCCTTTTAAAACATAAAAAGGATGATAAAAGTTCTATTTTCAATAAAGTAAAAAGATGTAAAATGACTACGTTGTAAAATATAGAAACAGATACAAATTCAATTAAAATCAATACCTGCTGAAGCTTCTCTTCAATCTCCTTGAAAATAGAAATACTGCCAACAAATGAGTTCCTACAACTAAGTAATAATCAATAAGATCTTAGCCAGTAAAATTACAAATCTATACCATATAAGACCCAACTCTTATTCCATACTATAAGTTGCAATGTGAAAAACATAAATCTTTATGATGTTATAAACAAAGTAGTCCAACATTGAACATTTATGAACCTATGGTTTGTGACCACCTTCACAAACTGAAGTTGTTTACGAATACTTATTTGTGCTTTTTTTTTCTTTTTTGTCTCAATCTTTGTACAATCATTCGATTATCATCTTCAAAGATGCCAAGAACGTTTGTACGTGACATAGACACTATCATTTCACACCGACCTTTTTAAATGTGTTAGCTATGTACATCGATCATTAGTATGGATGAATTGCAATTTGCATTAATTCCACTAACACTATCTAAGCTCTTGACAAACTATTGAAATTGTTGACAAGAAAATTGCGTGTAACAGAAAAGACGTTAATTATTAAGTAACTATTAGTAGTTACAAGTATGAAATAGAGCACCACAGGTGTTGGCAATCTTATACTCGATGACTTCAATTATCAGATATTTTTGGTATGATATCTTAACTTGGGATTAATTATTAGTAAATCATGAATAATCAATTAGGAAAGAAACTAATGTATTCATAAGCCTCTAAATCTTACAAAAAAATATTATATAAACAAAGGTATCAACATTGAACAGATTAGATACTTCAACAACAGGTATTAATGTGACCTACCTTGATGAAGAGATCATATTAGCAGAGATTGTATGGTTCTAATAGGTGAATAAATTAGTAGTGCAGAAATGGAATAAAGGTAAACACGTCTCTTTTGTCAAGGAGTTGGTAAAACAAAAGACTGTTCAATAAAATGATGAATAGTTATGTTCAACTCTCCTTCATTTCACCATCTTAAGAAAATGACTGTTTCCGTGCCATATATGTCTGTTAGCTTAAGAAAATTCCTATTCTACTGTTATTATTTAGAGCCTATTGAATGATGTCAAATTGTGTTAGACCTTATTTTATTTGCTTAAATTGTTTAATTGGTTCTTTATGCTTGATTGATGGCTTAGCATTTTTAGAATTTGTCTTTAATTAGAATTTGAGAGAAAGAAATAGAATTGAATTTGAAATTGAAGTAGTAGGTGAAGTGGGATTAATATGTGGTAGGTTAGAAGTAATGAAGTGTATTAAATGGAAGTGGTGGTAGAGACACTAGAAGACAAAAAGTTAGTAATGGTGTAAGTTAGAATGGA
>JAOTBA010000013.1:2183-18529 GCA_025629845.1 Erythroxylum squamatum
TCTATCATCGAGACGGAGACAGTTTTCTCTGTTCTGTCCACCATAACCAAACATCTCACTGTCTCCAATTTTTGTTCCGTTCCATTTCTAAATTTCTGTTCCGTTTCGTCTCCAACTGCCGGAGACAGCAACCAAACGCAGTCACCGATCGCTGTCTCCCTCTGTCACTGTACCGTATTTAAAAGGCATGGATTACTTAAAAAGACCAAATGCTATATATAAAAAAACAGTCTGTGAATACGAGAAATCATGGGTATATGAAAACTGGGTTTTGGTTTTGCTTTCCCAGAGTTTGAATAGGTTTGATAACTGCATATACGTGGACCTTGGCTGAAGGATTCTACCGAATATCTTAAGAACCTTAAACGAGGTGATTGACAAATAGCATACCAGCTGTTTTTAGTTTATTGGTTAAAAGTTAAATTTTTTTGACCAACTTAAAAAAATTATTGAAATGTTCCGTAAATAGTATATTGGTTAGCTTATTTAATTATAATAAACTGATTTCTACAAGTTTTATAAAATAAGTTTTTTGAATAATTAGCCAAAATCTCCAAAATCTTAATAGGTAAAAAACTAATTATACTATCTTTTCATAATTTTTAAATTATGTTATATATCGTATTTGTGTCATACTATAATTATATTTTTAAAATTTATCAAATAACAAAATTCATACATATTATATAAAAAATACTAATATAATGTAGCTCCTTACACCATTCATATTAATAGAGAATTTAACATTAGACTATTATTATTATGTTGTTTTTGTTAAAGTTATAAACTTAATTTTTGTAAAATTAAATATTTAAATTATAAATTCTTATAAAGTTATTCAACGTAATACTAAGAAATATAATATTTATGCCCTTATAATTTTTTTGAATCGTGTCCTTATAATCATTTTACACATCAACAGTTAATACTAAACAAATAATTTTACCAAACATCTTTAATAAACAGCTGATGTTATCCGCTGATCAAATCAGCTGATATAATCAACTATCAGCTAACCGCTAATACAATCCGTTATTTGTCAAACATGACTTAAAAATTCTATTGGAGTGGTAAATGGCCTACTGTTCAAATTTTGGATTTTAATTATATATAGAGTTATGTTTAATACTTCTAAATAACCAAAAAAAAAAACTAAAGCTCAAGTTCAAGGTCAATTCCGATTCTAAATTTTAAATTTTTATATAAATGATGTCATTTTAAATTATTATAAATTTTAAAAATAAATTTTATCAAACTTGATTAAGTTTGAACTTGTGTTTAGAGTCTTGAATTTGACCGAATTTCGAAGTAGACTAAACTTGAAAACATACTTTATGACTCAGCTCAATTTTAAACGGGTCTTACCTGACCCGACTTATTAACTAGTTGAAGCATAAAAAGTGTAATTATTTTATTAAATGGATGAATAATTTAACTTCATTTTAAATAGAATTTAAGTTTAATTTAAATTAAGACTTCGTAAAAAAAATAACATTCTTTACGAAATAAAAGAAGTCGAAGGTATCATTTTGTTTATAAAACCCGATGAAACCTTTTCGACTTATCTGACCCGGACTTTGACCCGCCCACAGGTAATTAGTAAACAGAAAAAGGCTGCGCCAGGCCCAGGTGTGCATACGCTGGTATATATTTTGATTATTTTCCTTCCCTGCCCTCATAATGGGTCCTTGTAGGCATTATTCATTGGTTAAGTTAACAAAAGCTAGATAATGATCAAAAATTAAATAATAAATTTGGCAAAACATTATTTTACTTTTAGAACATAATGATATTGTTTATTCTGTTTTATATAAAAATTTATTAATTTTTAGAGAAACACTATAGCTTCCATAAAAACTTGATTTAAAAAAAAAATAAGTTACATAAGAGGATTATGTATTTTTCAAAAAAAAAAACTCCATACAAATCTACATAAATCATATATAATTTAATATAATTTGTAATTTGACTAAAGTTTCAATATGGTCTTAAAACTCGTTTATATTCTTTGATTATTAAAAAAAAATTTAAAATTTGTGAGAGTCTCGTTAAAATGCGTATAAAGACTATTTCCGATAAATTTATTGTTTCCAAATTGGTACATTAACAATAAATTCAGTGAAAGTCATGTTAATACGCAAGATTGAAGATATTTGAAGAAGTCCAGTAATATACAGTTTTATTTTTAATTAATTAAGACTGTTTTCAAACTATTTTCATTTTTCTTCTTATATAAGTCAGTGACTTCAACCATGAATTATGACATATCAATAAGCTTAAAATGAGGATGCCATATCAATATGGTATTCAATTAGCATATCAACCGGTCGAGTTGGTGGAGTAAAAGGGCATGGGGTCAAAAGATCTTGTATTTGATTCCCCTATTTACACTCTTTCCATTGAGCTTGTCGTACAAGGCTTGCATAGTGCGGAGTACCTGGTTGACGTAATTTGCAGGTTATTGCGTCAATCCGGAGGTTTACTCAGTGCACATCCAAAAGGCAGTGACTGCAGGTTAGATCCTTAAAGTTTATCAAATATCAATAAAAGTCTTATTTAATATTTTTTTAAAAATATGAAAATACGAATATTTATGAGATAATGACCACTAATTTTAATAAGAGTCTTTATTAACAACAGAAACTATAAAAATAAGTTTAAACATGAGTAAATATTATTAGAAAATAAAACAATCTTAAAATTGGCCAGGATAATGAATTTAAATTATAGGATAGAATACAATATTATAAAATTCCAGCGAAATTTAAAATTTTAATAAAAAATTACATGTTAGTAAGATAATAAATCAAATAAAAATTTTGAATTTGAATTTGAATTTTAAATATTTTTATTTTTTAACATTTTTGTCTTGAATTTACAATTAAAAATTTAAATTTGAACTCAGACTTTAATTTAATAAACTCAAATTTGATCTATTAAAAATTAAAAATTAATTGATTTAATTAAACAGTCAAATCTTTTTTTAATTAATAATATTATCTTTCTAAGAAGAAAATATTAGTAAAAAACCCAAACCGTGCTCAAAGGACTCATCATGTACTTTTTCAGGAGGACTACTAAAATAACCCGTTAGACAAAAGCATGGAATCCGATACATTCTCAACAAACCTCAGCTTAAAATGTACAAAAGCTTTCGGCGGTGGAGAGCTGATACGATAATGTTACGGTTTGATATAATTGTAAGGTATGAGATTTGAATTTTATATTGGTTCAATATAAAATTGATATGAAATTTATAAGGATTTTGGACTCTCTACTTTCATAAGTTAGCTTTTGAGGTGTAACTTTCTTAAAGTCTTTATCAATTAGTATCAGAGCCGGTCTTGAAGTGGTGGCCCATAGATTGGTGGCTTAGGAGTGCCAGCCGTGACCAACAAGCATCTCATAATGGTGACCCATAGAGTGGTGACCTAAAGGTGTCAGCCGTGACCAACATAGCCGTGACCAATGAGGGCATTGATCCTTATGAGAGGACGAATGTTACGGTTTGATCTAATTGCAAGGTATAAGACTTGAATCCCATATTGATTCAATACAAAATTGATATGAAATTTATAAAAACTTTAAGCTCTCAACCCTCATAAACTAGTTTTTAGGGTGCGACTCACCTAAAATCCTTATCAGATACCTTATCGTCTAATGAACTTATCCTCATTTAGTTTTGCTTTTTTTCTTCGCATGCTTTCTTTTTCGCCGTGACTAAACCAATGCGTGGCATGACGCCGACAAAGTGGATGGCCATGGCGGCATGGCCTCCATATATTCACGCTTTCCCATCTTTTTAACTTTATTTAAGGTTGAAAGATTTTAAACAAAGTCCAATTTTAATTATATTTTAATTTATTAGATTCTAAATTTTAAAGGATTTGGCTTTTACACACTTTTGTAAAGTAAAATAGACATATCTTGTAATTTAAGAAATTTTAGAGAAAAATATAATTATACATATTTTCTATTTTTTTAGTTTTTATAAATAATTTTATTTGATTTCGATTAAAAAACAACATCAAAACATACGTAACATAAGTATCACACGTTAACTAATAAAATATCGTTAATACGATAACTTAATTTAGGTTTTAAATTTGATTAAAATTCATTAAATTTGGGTTATATTAATAAATTTAAGTTAATTATAATAAATTATTATTTTGAATCGAATTTAATTAGTCAGTTTGAGTTTAAAGGATAAACTGAATCTTTATATAAATAATATTTGATTAATTCAAAGTCTAATATTTATATTCGAGAACCACTTGTTGAGTTTTTGCCTGGGGAGATTCTGAGCAAGCCAATGTTGAAAAAATCATTCAATGGAGATAAAGTCATATCTTCAACATTCACTTTAGAAAGTAAAAAAATAAAGATAATATATTCCAACCGAACGATGGCCATTAATTGTCTGTCAATATTTTTTGTATTTTATATTAGTAAAACTTTTTTCAATAGAACTTTTTTTATTGATCTTTTTAAAAATTTTTTTTTTTTAAAAATCGGTTGACTATTTAACTGTTATTTTAAAATGAAATTTTTTGAAAGAGCTTTATATAATAGATTATTTAGCAATATAAAAATAAAAGCACTTTTAATTTTAACTATATTTTATTTTATAATAAAAATTATTTATGTATATAACAATTATTTAAAGTATATTAAACAATATGCAAAGTACAATATATTAATTATTATATAATTTTAAATTATATAAAACATAAATAAAAATATATCTAACCAAATATTTTATATTGATTATAACAAAAGTAAAACTAATATAAAAAATAAATATTAAAACATATAAAACAACCTAATAATATATAAATTTCAAAATAAATATTCTCAATTGAGTAAATACATAATAATTTATGAATTTTATTGTAATACAAGAAGATTTGCAATAAATTAGAGAAGAAGAGTTTCCAAGATAACCGTTAAGATGAGTTTGTGGATATTGTGAGAATTATGTTTAAAACATGAGGACAAAAGGGACTAAAAAATAGACTCATTAATTAATCTGAAAAATCTATCCGAAAAATGATTTTTTGAGAAGCTTCAAATTTGAGCTTCTTAAAAAGATGTATTTTAACTGTCAAAAAAGTTATATTTATTAAAGAAGTGATTTTTTATTTTATAGCCAAACACCTATTTTTCTTAAAAAAAGCTTTTGTGGTAGAGAAAAGTACTTATTGACCACCCAAAAGCCCATCCAAGCATGCACTAATATCACCAATTGAAACAAGAACAATATCTTAGAAAAAAGTTCGCTAACACGCGAGATTCGAAGAAGTTCAATGATACGCAGTTTTACCTCTAACTAGTATAACAGGTGTTTCCAAATTGAAAAAAAAAATAGTTGAAAGAAAGTGAATTATGACACATTGAATTAGGGTTTAAAATTTTAATTTTGTTATATTTCTTTAAAAATACTTTGTGAACAATTATTATAATATGATTATGAATTTATTAATTCTCTCTGTAATATATTATAAACTTGTTATCACAATATCAAGATTATATTATTTTTCTTATAAGTGCAAAAAATTAAATATTAATTTACGTCTGTTAATTTATGATGTTTACAATTAAGAAATTACGAGATTTGACTCCAATAATTTACAAACAATTAGTGGATATCATATAGCAAGAGCAACTTATCATGATGTTACAAGAAGCTAATCCAGGAATATATGCATGAGATTTCAACAAATACGGCTATGGTCAAAATACCCATTTCTCAGAAAACCTAAATTGGCTTTTGAAATTCCTCTTTTTTTTTTTTAATTTCCTGAAAAGCTAGCGTACCAAGTCCAAAAGGGGATTCCTAACCACGCACCACGCAACCTATTTGCTTCTTACGTTATCCGTATTCCCAATGCCAAATATTCTCTCTGTGTATTGATGGGTTATCAATGAGGACCTCTAGTTTACAAATCTTCCTCGTGTTCTTGTTCGTTACCTTAATTATCTCAAATATCTGTAGCACAAGTCTATCCGTCTTACGAGAGTCAATGAAAGATCATCAATTTTAAGCTGTCTTTTTTTAAAAAATATTTTATAAAGAAATTATTTTTATGATTTAAATTGAGAATAAGAGAGTGTTTAGTTGATGGATTTGAGAAGAGGTTAGGTAAGAATTGGTCGTTGATTATCATTACAGAAGTAATAGTTTGATATCTTATTTTTTTGAGAATTTTCCGTACCCTCTAAAAGAATAAAACTCATTATTTAATAGTGACATTTTTTTTAAATAGTTTAAATATATAATTAATTAATAATTCATTCATTAATTAAAATATTGTAATTAATTAAAATATAATTAATTAATTAGTTATAATATAATTAATTAAAATATAATTCAATCATTAATTAGAACATTTTAATTAATTAATTACAACATTTTAATTAATATATTGTAATTAATTAATTACAATATAATTTATTAAATATAATTAATTAATTAAAATATAATAAATTTTTATTTTTTAAATTTTTATAAACTAACCAATAACAATAATATTAATAGTAATCATTCATTTATTTTAAGTAATTATTATAATTATAATAATAATATTTATTTATTTTTTTTCTATATTCATTCTCATTCGTATTATTGTTCGTAATCAATTGCTTCTAACAGGTCACCACCGAAAAATTAAAAAATGAACAATTCTTAGGCATCGCATTTATATTTTGCACGTAAAAAAGAAATACTAAGAACATGAACCTCAGGAAGCATTTGCCTCGGGTTTTGGTCGGTTACAGACTTCCTATGCCTTTTTTCTCGTGAAAGGAATCTCCAGATCTTCTCTTACTAACTTTCAGAACCATACGTCAATCGATTTTGCACGGTAATATGGCTGAAATTAGCAGAAGTTACTTGCTAGTCTCTCATTGTGTGCGTATATCCAGAAAAAGCACAGAAAGAAGAAAAGGCATTAGAGGAGCATAAACTGAGTCAGAAAAGAAAAGAATGCATGCCACTGAGTCTCAATTTGTAAAGTGAATGAAAAAAGGATCAAAGAGCAAGGGAATAAAGGAATGGCTAAGCTTCAAATTTGCTCACTCCTTCCCAAAACTTTCCTCTCTCTCCCACTCTTCCTTAACCTCTAAGTTTTCTTCTCCTTCTTCTTCTTCATCACAAAAAGAACAGAAAACAAACAAAGAAAGGGATTTTGCTTAATCCCTCCCTTATTCTCACCCCTCTTCAATGGCCGATGCCAGCTACTACACCAAAGACCAACAGAGAAAACAGGCAAACCCTAGTAAGTTCTATACTCATTTCCTCTACAAAGCTCTCATAGTCTCAATCTTCTTAGTCATACTACCACTTTTCCCTTCGCAAGCTCCTGACTTCATTAACCAAACTTTGAAAACTAGAGGTTGGGAGTTTCTCCACCTTCTGTTTGTTGGTATAGCTGTCTCTTACGGCCTCTTCAGCAAGCGAAATGAAGAAACGGAAAAAGAGAACAATAACATCAACCTCCACTCCTCTAAGTTTGATAGTGCTCAATCTTATGTCTCTACATTCCTTCAGGTTTCATCGGTTTTTGATGATGAATCCGATAGCCCTCCTCGGTCTGACGGCAACAAGGTCCAAACATGGAATAGTCAGTACTGCAGAAACGAGCCTGTGGTTGTGACTGAAGAACACCCTGTTCTCGATGAAGATCGTGGAAACCTTACAAGCTCGAGGATCGCTGAAAAGCCTCTCCTGTTGCCTATTAGGAGCTTAAAATCGCGTGTAATCGATGAAAATGTTAACGAACGTAGAAAAGATTCTGTTGGTGTTTCTGGTTCTTTAAGTAGGTCAGGGTCCAAAAGATTTACAAGTAAAGGTGGAGGCTTTGGAGGGTTGGATCATCAAGAATTGGTAGAGAAGTTGAAGGACAATGTGGTGCTTCCTTCTCCAATTCCATGGAGATCAAGATCAGGAAGAATGGAAATGAAAGAATCAGACAACCCTCTGAATAGTATATCTTCGTCGGAGGAACCCGAATTCAACAGATCTTCTAGAGCACAGGTGTCTCGATCACCCGCAACCAATTCAACTATTTCTTCACCAAAATTGTCTTCCTCATCTTCGTTATCTTCTCCTAAGAAACTCTCTCCTGCAACTTCTTTCTCATTAGAGGCACAAGGAAAAAATGCAGAGGATTTTGTGAGAAAGAAGTATATCTATAGGTCTCCTCCTCCACCTCCTCCGCCGCCACCGCCACCACTATCGCATGTGATCCGTAGTTCATCGTCAATGAAACCAACTTCTGTTGCTGTTGGTGATCATGATTTCAAACGAAGTCTCTCAGGTGAGAACAAAGACTTGAATAGGAGACCAAACATATCCCTCCCGCAGTCTGTTAGAACAATCAGAAGCAATGAAACACTAGTTGGGCAATGGCAGGACAGAGGGTTTAATAATGGGATCACTGGCAAGGCTAAGAAAATGTCCAAGGAAGTAGAACCAGGGTCTGATCGATCACCATTGAAGACAGAGAAGCGGAGCCACGAGAGCGTCCCTTACATGCCACAGCCATCTTTCAGGAAGTTTGCAGACGAAGAAAATCAAGAAATTGTGGAGAGTTTGGTGATGGAATCCTATGAGGACTCGGAAACAGAGCCTGAGGTCGAAGAAGATGTGATCACCCGCAACTCCTCGGTTTCAGGTCCGGCTGCAAGGACAAGAAACGAAGAAGAAGCTGTTTCTGGCGGTGCAGGTGATGTAGGACCTGACGTTGATAAGAAAGCTGACGAGTTCATTGCTAAGTTCAGGGAGCAGATTAGGCTTCAAAGGATAGAGTCTATCAAAAGATCGAGTGCACAAATTAGTAAGAAGAATCCAAAGTAACAACACTTTTCCAAGTAAGAATTTGGATTTTGTCTTCAAACATTGGTTTCCAGTTTTACTTGGACATACAGAAATCAGAACGGCTAAGTTCCATGTAAAGTGCCAATCGAGTTTGGGAGATGTTTACTTTTTTCTGGTTCTTGTGGTATTCCCTTATTGAATAGTGGAATTCAATAAACATTTTTACGTTTGATCTTAAGACAACGATTCAATGAGTGTAGCATCAGAAGAAGATGCATGCGAACACTTCTTGCATTTGACAGTAAGTAGGATGGCGGTAAGAAACGTCTGTTCTGCATTCATAGAAGGATGAGACAAGTTTAGATTCAATCATATCGTTTTGTTTTTTGTCCCGGTATAAGATCTAATCGTATTTTGTCTGGTTGGATAACTTTGAACTGTGGTGTAAGCGAAGAAGCAAATTCTCTAATAGCTTTCTAATCTAAAAACTAGGAAAACTCTAAATACAAAAAAAGCGCAAAAAAAAAAAAAAATCAAGCTCCAGTTCGGGCTTAGATAACGAAACTTGAGCCCAAATTAACCGCTTGACCTGTTGACATTAAGCCCGACCCAAAATAGTTTGTTAAGGCCGAACATAATCATGCCTGAATACTTAAACCCAAAAACACATTCAATCAAGCCGAACTTAATCTGTTGACTTCTAAGTTGCTAGCTCGAACTAATTCGAGCAAGTCAACAGATTTAAGTTCCTAGCCATCTGAGTAGAGTTTTCAGTTACTATAAGCTCAGGAACTCAGGCTTCAAAGTTTCAATTTTAGGATTAGAAGTAAAGTTCCCATCTTCTGAGCTTCAAAAGGGGAAAATAATACTCAAATGATAACAAGTTATTACCATTCTGAGTATCAAGTGATGGTTTAATGACCCGAAATATGTCAAACACAAACAACCACCACCATGGTCTCAGCGGTAAAACGGCACAGGTCTGCAACCTTGTAAATGACACAACCAATTCAGACACAAGATTCATGACATGAGTGAAAATTCATCTCGTAACCCAAATAATAATAATGGAACATAAAGGAGAACAGATGCTCAGCACAATCCTATGTTGAAACCAAAATCTAATGCAATTTCAGTACAGAAAACTAACATACAGGTCAGAACAATCATCTACAATTTCCTATCTATATGCAACAAAATTGTGACATAATCTCATTTTTTTCTGTGGTCGGTCTCAGGGGGGTTGTCATTTCTAAATGAAACAGAGTACGGCAACAAAAATGCAGAACGTGAAGTTGAGATTACGGCATACAAAGATTCGACCTCATCTTGTCGAAGCTCAATAAAATTTGAGAAAATGTCTTGCTGAAAAAGGAGTGCGATCCCAATATAAACTCACATAATGGAGTGAAGTTTTGTGGCAAACCACTTGGCTTGCTTGCTAATCTGGCCCCCAGCAGTGTAGGGAAGCCTGTAAGAGATAGCAAGTAATCATAAAAACAATAACAAACTTCTCAAGAAATAGATCACAGCTTGCAAAAGCACATCAACATTTGAGTGAACTCCAGGACGAAATTAAAAGAAACAAAATTCTGTCCAGTTATCCTTACTTTTATCAATCTTCCATAACTTACAACTATAAAAATAATTAAAACCAAGTAACCTAACACCCCAAGAAGGAATACAAGGAGGGTATGAAGAAATTATCTACCAAAGTATCCTTTTTTCCCCTTCCATTCGGGTTACTGCTTCACTCATTCACTACATATGTTATACATCAAATTCAGGTCCAAGTATTGCAGGAGTAAGATATTTTAGATCTACGAGTTCTGTAGAACACCATAGAGATCCGATCGTCCATATCTACTTCTGCACTTAAAACACTTAACTCTATTAGGCTCTGATATAATCAATAGAAACCAACATCAGACAAAGTAAGTATTTAGAAACAAGCACAAAACGAGTGCATGTCACCTGAATGAGAGATAGAGAGAGAACCAACCTTCCTATAAGGAACTAAGTGAGCTTCTTTAAGAAACTCTATTTCTGCAGCAAGCAAGATTACCATATCAGTGGCAATAAATAGCTAGTTTGAGGGTAAAAAAAAGAGCATGGAAAATAATATCAAACCTTCACAGGAAGATAGACCAGTCTATAATAATCAGGTCTCATCCCTGACATCCACAATCCAGGAAAAAGCGTCTAAACAACACACCGCAACCAGAAACATCATCAATCTCCGGAAAAACACAAAGAAAGATAAAAAATTGGGAAACCCAGAAACCAAAACGATGAATCGGTTAAAATAAAGAAACAAGAACTGAAAATTTTTCTTACGTCAAGAACTTTTTGGACGTTCTTGGGTCGTTTTCTGGGCCTCCTTCCAGGTCTAGACCCGGTCATAACAAATATGTCCTCTTCAATCTCATCCTTGGATAGAGGTATCCATAGTTTCCTTTCCTTCCTCTCCGCTCCTTCTGCAACTGACTCCGCAAATCCCCTCAGCCTCGTCTGTTTCTGACATAAAACGATATCTCTACTCTCTCTCTGCTCATTCACTTGCATCGCCGCCACCGACGAGGCCGACTCCTTCAAAATGGGCTTCCTGGGTCTCAATTTCCACGGCCTCAAATTATCCTCCTCCTCCTCCTCCTCCACTCGCCTCTGCTTCCCCTGCCCTCCATCTTCCTCATCTCCGTTGTTTTCCGCCGCCTTCTGCGGCCTCTCCGGCGAGCCTTTCCTGGGTTTAGGAAGCATGGCAGAGCAGGAGGTGAAGGAGATCCTCTGGAGACGGGCAGAGCGGGATCCGACGCGCGGAGGAGGTGTTGGTCGTGGTTCAGCGTCGGATTCAGTTTCGGAGTCGGGAACTACAGGGGAGTTGGTGGCTCGTGGTTGGTGATGGTTGGCGGCGAGAGTGGTGGTTTGGCCCCATTTAAGGGAGAGAGGGAAGTTGTGAAGCGGCTGGGGCTTAGCTGTGGCCATTGTCAAGAAAGGAAGAAAGACCCCAAAAACAAAATATCACGAAAGACAAGAATTTTACAGAGAACACATGTATATGTATGTATGCTTACAAGGTTTGATGAATTTGGCTTAAGGACGAGTCATAAAGACTTGATGTTAAAGAGTGAGAAGACGATAGCAGATAAGTAGAAGGTGGTGACAGAGAGAAGGGGTTTGCTTTGCTTCTATCTATAGCACAGACATCGGGTCGTGACTCTTACATGTCGTTGCTTCGTTCGGTGCCCTATTAAACGTAACTCATCTCTCTCTCTCTAGATTACTTCTATTTTATTAATATTTTGCTAATTTCACATACTTTTTTTATTTTTTAATTTTCTTCTTTAATAAAATAATAAGAAGGCAAGAGGCACCGATTTATTATTTCTTATTATTTTTAAAAATTAAAAAATCCTTAGGATTAGATTGGGCCCAAAAATTCAGGCCCGTCACTGGGCCCGCCAAATTGCCAAAGATAATGATTTTTAAGAAATGATATTTGAGTTTAAATGGTCAAGTCGATTTATTAAATTTCTCCGTTTAAAAACTTCCAAAGACATATTTGGAAACGCAAACGTTTATTCTGTGTTATTTAGTTTTAATTGGGCAAAAAGTAAACTTAATCCAGCCGTTGGGTCCATGGATACTAACTAGAGCTTACTTTGACTAAAATTATACTAAAATTGGCCTTTTCTTTTTCTCTTGCTTTTACCTTTTCTTTATGGCTAATTGGAAGTTGGGATGACATTCTTTTCAACCCGATTAATATCTCGACTCGGAAAAAAAAAAGATATGAAGACTAAAAAATTAAATTTTGAATAGATTTTAATTGGATATTAAAAAATAGATATGGATATGAATTTAAATATGGATCTAGTGATAATCCGAACTGATGGATACACATACTCTACCCTTTTTTTAAACTCTATTTTTCTATTTTTTTCTTGAATATTTATGATTAAATATAATAAAATATTAATATTTTTTGAGAAGAAACATTTTTAAAATCTTCACTTTATTCTTCAGTTCTTACTTTTTTCATCATATTTTATTTTCTTATAGGATGATAATAATGCAAATGATATGGAGATGAAGTTTTGAATGTTGTGGAGTTCACACAAAAACAATTTGAAGCATTGGATATTTATGTCTTTGTTCTAGTTCTTGATTGTGAAAATTTATATTGTCTTTGCACTAGATATTATGATTTTTATTATTCCAATTTTATAGTTTTTTAAGACATAAAAATCAAAATTTTGACTTATTATTATTAAAGTAATTTTGATTTGAAACTTTCGCAAAAATCTGCTCTTTATATTTTTATTTAGAAGTTATATTTGTATGTGCTATACAACTCGATAGATATTCAAAAATCTTAACAATCTAATGAATTTAAATATGGATAGTAAATTGGGAAAACTGATAGAATTTAAATAGATAATGGATTGGGTCATAAAAAATAAATATGGATATGAGTTCAGTAATACTCGAACCGAACCCTACCCATTGTCATCCGTAATTGGTAGTCGTTATCTTACAAGTTGTATTACATAAACTATTTACTTGAAAAAATTATTTAACCAATCTATGATTTGAAATCAAACAATAAATATATGTAATAATTCGTTAACTCTAATTTTTGGATAAATTATTTAATGAATTGAAGTTTTAAAATGAATTTGAAGAATTCAAATTAAAAAATTATATATGATAAAATAATCTAAACTTAACTCGACTTGATTAGTTAACTTGAAATTAATAAATTTAATTCGAGTTGATCGGATTAAATCTTTATAAACTCTTTATCGTGATCTTAAAAATTCCAATTCTGTCTTTTAATTTGTTTTCCTCCCAAATCTCCCTTACAACACACCTTTTGCGATGCACATAATACTCAGCCAACACATTCTCTTTACATGATCACTCGAAATCTTCTTTCAAAACAACCTGAACATACAAACATGTCCACGAATCAACCCACATCATCAGCTCTACAATTTCCAATCACCAATGTCAATAACTTCCTCACAACAACACTTGATGTCAACAAGCTCCTAATTTGGACGGATCAGTTGCAAACAATCTCATTGACCTTGATTTATTTAGGTATATTGATCGCAGTATATTATAACCACCTAAAATTAGTAAGAATAATTCCGGTTTATCACTGTACCAAATTCTGGCATCGTTAATACCGACTCGTTCAATTGATACCGATCAGTAATAATCTGTAAATAAAATATAAGTCAAAAATTAACTAGATTGAAAAAAATAAAATTTAACCTATATTAAATAATAATTTCCTACGCATATCAAAAGAAGTGTCTGCAATTTATTTAATAAATAATAAAGTTACAAATAAAAATATATTAAATAAATTTTAATATTATTTGACTTGTACAAGTAATTATAGATTATATACCTATATATATTGATTAATATAATTTAAATTTTTAATATTTTTTAAAAATTTATATATTTCATATTTAAAATATATATAATTTTTAGTGCATACATGTGAAAAATTATTATAATAATTTTTGAAATATAAAGATGATATTTGAAATTAAATTTAATTATTATAAACGTATTTTTTTACTTTACATTATTCTTAATTTATATTTAAATGAGAGTTAAATTATTTTGATCTTAATTTAAAAGAAATTTGTGAAAAATATTAATAAAAAATATTTTTTGTCATATTTATATTATTATGAATTTTTGAGAAAGATTGAAGTAACTGTTTTATGTTATATGACGATCGCACCACGTCATAACCAAATCATTGCTCGATGTTCACTTCTTCTTCGTACCACCAGAGAAGGAAACTCAACCATCATAAACTATCTTACCATTATCTCCTCCACGGTAGAAGAACTCACGACAATCGGAGACCTATTTTTGATTGCCATAGGATTATGAAGCCTTCATCACCGCCGTCGCAATCGCCACCTTCGCTCAATGATTTTTAAGCAGATTTCCTCCACGACCAGCGACTATTGATGTTTCACTAACACTCAGCTACCACCACCCGTATTACCTTTGCAGTGATCACTTTCTTGGCAACCGACACCATAAGCAAAGCGACAATCGTCACTCCCGTGGCCGTAGAAGAAATCTAGTGATGGCTCGGGCCTGGCCCAGCCTGACCCATGGGCTACGCAGTCCGTAGCTTGATGCACAAGTGACGATCGGAATTACGGGCTGGCCGGACCAACCGCCCGACTTATTTTTATAAAAAATTAATAAAATAATATAATTTTGTACATTTTTATTAAGTCACGGGTTATATTTGTCATCTCTAAAATACAAAACCTTAATTCCCCTTTTCCTCAAAATTTAAACAAGATTGGGCCTAACCCATGGCCTAATGCCCCACCCACTCTAATTCACAAACACGTACAAACCCAAAGCCCTCAGTCTCTGAACTTAAATCTACAAAGAATGCCACATTCTCGAGCTTAATACCCAAATAAGCAAAATTACAACAAACCCCTTCCCTCTAACAATGATAAATCAAGTAACTAATCCACCTCACCATTTGACCCATTGCAAACAGCCTTTTCTAACATTCATCTAAAGCTGATGTAAAATCTTTTACCTCAAATTAGATCATTGAATAGTTACCAGAGATGTCAAAAAGGCCCGATCGGTCTGCCTGTAACCCGATCAACTTGGACCGAATAGGTCGATCATGAAAGATGTCGTTTTGGAAGTATTTCTTAAAAAAATTGCCAGGCCGAGTTGGCCCAGCTAGCTCGTAGCTCATCGGGCCATAAGCCGAGCCATGGGCCGATTCATCCCAGCTCACCAGGCAACGGGCCACTGTGGCTTAGTGTCGGGCCGTCAAGGCCAGGGACAGCCTGGGCTCGACCCGACTCCGTTAACATCTCTAATAGTTACCTAACACTGGTGCATTATTTCATATGACATATGATCCACAACTTGTTGAATTCATAAGACTATAGCAATTTTTAAATCAATTAAACGTCAATAATGACACACTTTTTCTATCTCTTCCGTTAAACACTTCACACTATCGTTATACCCCAACCTTTACTGTAATACCCCACTCCCGCGTGACCCGAACCCGACATCATTGGTGATATCTGAGTCCTTGCCCCGCAAGGGTGGCGTACTACATCAGTCAGTCACAAACTCAGTATACAAATTTTTTTTCAACATTCATTCACGTGGAATAAACAGTAGATAATTTAAGCCCTCATTAAAAGGAAACAGTTTCAGTTAGTACAAACAGTTTCAGTAATGACACTCATTCTACAATAATTTACAAAAAAACCATAAAATACAAATCAGTTTACATCGATTACGGAATACAATTTATGAGACACTAATGCAGACGCGAACTGATCCCAACCTCTATCTTTCATTTGCGTACAGGAGACATACTCCCGTGTCGAACGGGGTACTCTTCAAAGCCTGAAAAATATATGCAAATTTTGGGTGAGTTTTGCGAACTCAGTGAGGAACCATCATCGATGGTTCGCCCAATTCATGCATCACACAA
>JAOTBA010000016.1:2092-13476 GCA_025629845.1 Erythroxylum squamatum
CAGGATTTCCCTACCGAAACTCAACCGCAAGGCGATTAACTCATGGATCCAAACGGCAACGTTCAGTTCAGCCAGAACCCGGCAGAACCAAAATTAATTTATATTTAATATTATCATATTATAAGTGTGTTCATCATTATTTTTTAAACTAAAATAACAAAGAAAACTTTTTTTTGAAAAAATTATAAGAGAGATTATCTCTTATTCCCTGTTAAGGTATTATTCTATTAATTAGGGGGGAACTATTCTTTTATTAGAAAGTACAGAAACCCATTATTGTACATCTGTTTGAGCAGTTCATCAATCAAATTGTTAATAGGTCAAAGCCTTTATTTATATTTCTTTAAGTTAAGAGTACTTAGCTATTCAGAAAACAAACGATGCAAAGTAATCACAAGGGACGGTGTAACTGGTGTGGCTTGCCTCTAATGTGTAGGAAAAAACAATGTCGTATCCAATCTAAACTGAATAGGTCAATTAATCGAGATTATTCGAATAAGGTTTCAAATAGCATCTTTTTTAAAACATAAAGAAAAGATTACGTACATTATGACTCTCTTCAGATTACCACAAAGTGAAGAATTTTGTGTATTGAATCCGTTAATATTATTTTATTTAAAAATTAAAATTTGACATGTTTAAAACTAAACCTATTTTCAAACTTTTCAAATTTATTTAAAAATCGATTTTGAGTTTTTAAAACCTATAAATAATGGAACATTTTCTAGTTAACCCATTGTTATCCATAGCATCCGACTAATTCTATTATTTATATTTAGAATTAAATTAGGTAAACTCGAACTCAACTAAAATTTTTTTATTTAAGATCGAACCAAGTTCTATTATTTTTAGGTGAAAATTTTAAATTTCGAATCAATCTAAGCCAAGCAGCCTACGCTTGGCTTGAAACATGAAAATTTTAAAGAAAAAAGCCCAAGTCAGACTCAAAACCTAATAAACTTTGACTGAACTTGTTGTGATTGGATCAGGTTTGGTCCTAGTCAAAATATCATCTTTAACAAAGACATAGCAAATTTTTAAATATTAGTAAAATCAAGTTTATTATTTGAATATGATTCCCTGCTTGATTAAATATTCAAAATATATAATTTATAAGTTACTACCAATATTTTATAAATTGGACTGAAAGCTAAACTAGTAAAATAAGAGGTTTAATGTTTAAAGTTTTAACCTATATTAGACCGTCATATAATTAATTAAAATTGAATAATTTAAAATATGTCTAAAAGATTGTTAAAGTAGATTGAATAAAAAATTAAAAATTGAACTTAAAAATAAAACTTTTACGATTAAATCGACTAAATTGATTTAGTTTTTTAATTATTAGCTATTAAGATACGCTCAATTATGAAGAAATGCAAAATATATAGTTTGCTATTCTAATCTTTTGCACGTGAAAATTGGAGTAAAGATAGGTCATCTATGGCTGTAATTACAGAAATAGAGGTCAAATGTGTATCGTTATTGATAAGCTACTTTGTAGGCGGCTTTATTTTTCTATATTTGGTCATTAGGAGTTGACTTTACTCATGAAACAACTGCTTTTCTACTACTAAATGCATTAGACAGTTAATCAGTTACTTGTGTTTGTTTAATTTTATGTAAATAATATGCAGAGCATCCCTTTTTCGTAGAAAAACAATGCTATAATATAACAAGATTGTACGTATATTTTAATTAATACTATAATTTAATATAATTTAGTACACATTACACTTGCAATTGCCATTATAAATTATAAATAATTACGATTTTAGACACTTTAATCTTCAATGTCGTAAAAAAGAAGTAAGATATTAGAAAAAGGGATTTTTTCCCAAATCCGACATAAAAATTATGGTTAAATATATTAGAAATTATTGTAATTTGACTTTTTTAATTTCAATTATATATCAAATATTTTCAATTAATCGACATATAGGTCAAATCAGGCTCAGCCTTATTCGAGTCATAACTTTTCTAAACAAAACGATATCATTTTACTTAGACGAGTTATGCCTCGGAGAAGCCTAAACATTGACAACCCAGACCTGCACTTAATTGAAAAAAGACGTTGTTTAATACTTTTAATTTTTTAAAAATTAGAGAGCCGGGCTCATAGGCATCCCTAATATTATGTTAACTTTTCATATATTTTTGGTTTAATTATAAAAAATTCAAAATTTACTAAAATTTGGAGTAATATCTGGAACGTTAAAAAAGGAATGCTAAATTACTCAAATCTTTAAATTTCTAGTAAAAATAGCTCGACAATAAATTTAGACAACGTGAGTAATATATTTTGTCACGTGAATGCAACATCTTATACTCAGGTCACGAACAAATTTTAACATTTAATAAATTAAAAATATCAAACGCCCTTAAATTATTATGAAATAAAACATACAAAGAATTGTATAATTATATTAGAATTTTTGATATTTTAATTTATTAAATTATAAATTTTATAGGTGTTATTTTTAAAATTCGGACTAATATTACAAAATTGAATAAAGTTTAACAATTAGCTTTATTTCGAATAAGTCGTGAATAAACAAATTAAAATAAATGATAATTTTGTGTAAAGGTCAAAAGGTCATATGTTCGATTCTCCCTACCTACACTCTCTTTCTATTGAGCCTGTCGTACAGGACTTGCCTAGTGCGGAGTACCCGTTGGTGTGAAACTTGCACATGCTCACTCTATATTGTGCCGAATAATAGGTGGGTGGTAGGATTTGAACTCAATACCACTTGGTCACAAAGGCTCTGATATCATGTTAAGTGACCATTTCATCACAATAGTTTAAGCTGTTGTGTGAGGCTAACTTTATTGGTTTTATATATTCACTAACAAGTTATGACTTAATAGTGGCAGAAGACTGAAGCCTTTTTTGTAAGCCCTCAACCTTAAGTAAATAAACATAAATATTCAGTTAAAGATTTTCAATAATTTTAATATGATGTAATTAATACAATTTATGTACTGAATAAAAAGATTTAATAATTAAAAAATAAAACATTAAACAACATTGTTAAAAAATTAAAAATTGTCCCTCTAAGATTTAGGTTTTTCTTATACAAAATGTGTATCTTTATTTTTAATATTTTCATTAAAATAAAGATCCGACTATAACATTTTGAAGCATTAGAAAAAACTCATTACATTTACAAACTATTTAATTTCAACATTAAATGAATGAAAATTTTAATGAAGTTATATTTTTATCTGTTATTTACCGGCATTAACATGGCGCAAGTTTACTACGCCAAGTGGTATACATGTTTTATTGTGTATCCACATATTTACTTTATCTTAAAGTTATTATCTTTAATCCTAACTATATGTATTAAATTATAATTAAAAATGATAATCAAGATTTAATCTACATAATATAACTTAACTCTAATAAACTTAACTTCAACCAAAAAACTCTATTTTAGAATTTAAATTAAACAATTCACGAATTTAAGCTTTATTTTGAATATTCTGAAACGTTAGATTTTAACATAAATTTTTGTAAAAGTATTTTAATTAAAAATTCATTTTTTTCCTTTTTTTTTTCTCTAAACCACGTTTCTCAAAATTAGACCAAGTCATATATAATATATGTCATGCTTCTCCTGATCTCAAGAGATATAAAAGCCTTTTAGTAGGACAAGCAATATGTAAATGGCTTGAATTTAATCTAATTTTTTGAAAATTATTCAAACTTTTATTAATTTAAATTTTAATTTGTTGATTCAGCTGAACTAGTATGCCTCCCTACCTTTCAAAAGCCATATTAACAAATCACACACCTAATCAATAGCTCTCGTTGGTTACATATGTACGCGAAACATCCTATTTATAGGCTTTTTAGGCAGTATCCTCGTGTGGAGGACTTTGTTTATAATTCAAGATTTTCAAGCCCCCCAAACAGAAATTAAGCACCTTTTTTCTCCCATTTGTTTTCCATAAAAGACGCCTTGAAGGTAGAAGCGCACCAATTCACTTAAACAATCACCACAACTTCCACTTGCGCATACTCTGATGACGCAATGCTTAGCCATGCTGATGCAATGGTCTCCAAGTCGAATCCCGTTATCTTTCGGGGATTAAAACTTGGGACATGGGGCAACCAAGGCCGAAATTTGGTGACTTTGATACCATATCGGGACCCCGAAAGGCACATAGGGAAAGTACGACAACCAACTAGCTAAAACAACACCTTTAAGAAGATCATCGACTAACAAAAGTCGAATTGTAGGCTACTCAGGTATCTGGTAGACTATTGTGGAACAACACGGAAACCTTTGTGACTATTGGTAAGTTCCAGGTATGATGGTCGAGACAACAAGGCCCTTTTCTTTACGGGCACACAACTCTTAGCTTTCCTCTTAGGAACCTTACTCCCTTCATAACTTTCTTTTCCCCTTATGAAACCATAGTCGCAACAGTACCTACACTCTTTTCCTCGTTAAACTCTAATCTCACAGCGGAATTTTTTGAAAAGCAATCACAGACTGTCTTAGACTTTCTGATACACAAAATTCTCAGAAGAGGCGAGTTTAGAGCATACTTGTCTCTATATCAAGATAGATAGTAACATTACTCAAGACTTGAAGCTTTTAGAAGAGGGAGAACTTAGAGAGAATAGAAAACACTCAAACCAAACTTCATTAAACTAATTTTCAATGTAAGAAGAACCTGCTTACATCTAAGGGGAGCTTTGCTTTTATAGGCGAAGCAAGGGTAGAAAAGTAAATCTCTTAATAGACACACTCATTAGAACTTTAAAAAAAGAAAATAACTTTAAAGTACAATCATTAATGGTACAATCATCACACCTTTAACAAAGCTACTTTGAAAAATTAAACTACTTTACTAAAATTAAACAGTACGATGATAAGATTAAATCTTGAATAGTGGTTTATGAGCCATAAAGATTCTCTTTTCATCAAAAGATTCAAAAGCAAAAACAAACTCCTAAAAAGTCGAGTCCCACTTTAAAGGGTTAAAGTGAGAGCAGTACCACCGTCAAGTTCATCTATCAAGTCCATCTCTTTGTCAATCTGTTCAACAAGGTGGTTGATATTAGTGGTAGCCCAATTGGGAGGCCATGAGCCGAAAACATAATTGGACGTTTGTGTAGGACTAGATGGTCGGTCGGAATTCATGGATCTTCTATATGTAGGACAAGGAATGTTGCCAGCTCGAATGTGGAGAACACGATCATTTACTGATGTCCACTGATTTATGGATGGAGTTATAATAGGAGTTAGAAGAGCATTATCTCTATAATAAGGCCAAAGAGATGTACATATGGTAAAGGGGCCAAGCTTTGAGATTGATTTAATTGGTCTAAGAAATAATGTAAGTCTTCTGTTAAGGATGTGCTTCATGTAGGCCAATTTGTAGTAGTACGCCAAAACTGGAGATGATTGAATGTACATAGCTGCCTAGAGTCATTCACATAGTAGGGACGGTAAATGAGATAGGGAGGTGGAAAGCAAACTTTTCGATACCTCTTCTGATAGCGAGAATCTCTTTATAACTGATATGGTAGTGGCCTTCAAAAGAGCTAAACTGGCCACTTGCATGTCCACAATAATTTCGATTGCCATTGATTTCTTCAATAAACACAACACCCCAGTGACTGTCGCTAGCATCAGTTTGTAAGATGCGTTGTCCAATGTCAGGAATCTTTAAAGGTGGAGGATTCTGACAAAGATACTTTAGATGCTTGACAGCCTTGGTTTGTTCTAATGTCTAAGGTAGTGGATTCTTTTTCAGTAATTTGGATAAGGATGAAGTGTAAGCAGCCACGTGTGGTATAAACTCACAGATATAATTAACAATCCCGAGGAATTATAGTATCTGTTTCACAGTGAGATATTCATCAGGAAATTGTAACAGCTCTTGTGCGATATATGGATCAGGCTGGTATAATCCATCTTTGAAATGCATACTTAGAAATTTAATTTCTTTTGTGTCAATGATACTTTTTGAGGCTGAAAACATAATGCCATGTTGGTTTAGTATGATATAAGAATTGTTGCAGTAGGGCCTGATGTTCCGCAGGGGTTTTTGAGAACAGGAGAATGTCATCGATGTAGATAATTGCATTGTAGAAGATAGGCTCATAGATCTTCGTCATTGTTCTTTGAAATAGTGATGGATCGACTTTAAGCCCAAATGGTATAACAGTCCATTGGTACTGTGCATTAGGAATGCAGAATGTAGTCTTGTGTCTTTCAGTTAGGTGAATACCCAGTTGCCAAAATCCTGCTTTAAGATCAAACTTTGAGAAGATAACAACTTCTTTGAGGAATAGTACCTGAGTACTTATCTTTGGAAGAGGAAACTTGTCACCTTGCAGGAATGGATTCAGAGGCTTGTAGTCAATTATTGATCTTTTTTTTCCACATTTTTGCTCTGAACGTTTATTGACGTAGAACGTCTGGCAAGCCCAATCTGACTTTGTGGGCTCAATAAGTCCTTGCTTCAGAAGGATTGCACACTTATCTTGTGCAAGCTTTAGACCATCAGGGTTCATCCTTGGATGTGTGGCTTTCGTGGGATTTATATCCTCAATCTTCTTAAAAGGTAGACTTATGAAAAAGCCAGCATTTTTTTACAGAGGATACGGGTGAGAAAACTGCGCATACGATTTAGGACAATATTCCAACAGTTTATCTTGCAGTGTAATATATAGTGCAGGAACTTGGTTTAGTTCAAACACATTCTTTATTTCAGTGTGGGGACTAAAAAATGATCGATACCTGAGGCATGTGGCTAGGATTTGCAAAGGTGAGGCTTTACTGTATACATCTATACCAATGAGAATGTCTGGGCCAGGTAGATTGCTTCCAAGAAGTTTAGTCCATACTGTACACTGTGGATTCTTCTTTTAGTGATTAGACCAATCTTGAAGGAGTCACAATCAACGGCAGTAAAATATTTATCATGTGAGGTCCATGCTTTAGAGGATAAGATGTTGGGCTTCATGATCGTACGGCTAGATCCAGAATCAATAAATCCAATAACTTTGATGGGCATATCATATTTATCCTTTTTTAAGAGTTGGATCTGGACGTATGGTTGTTGAATTGAAGTACGATCTAACTTCATACAGGTCTGCTGTAGCATATATAGTGAATCATCGTTTAGATAAGTAGAGGAGTCAGAGGATTCTTCATCTTAGGAGGTCGTGACAAAAACAACAAACTTTGTGTCCTCATCTTCATAAGATTGTTTTTCAGTTAGATCTCCAAAGTTATTGGAAGAATGAATAGGCAAAATTAATTGCATCCGCTTCAATAACTTGACATCCTTCTTAGTTTTGTGAGGAAAGTACATGCAAAGTGTCCTGGTTGTCCACACAGAAAACAATGATAAGCTTTTTTATAATGTGAGGACTTTTTGAAGAATTGAACCATTCTTCTCTTCTTGCCATTCTTGCTCATATACGTTTTTCTGAAAGGCTTGTAGCCTTCCGTTTGTTTGCGAAACTTTCTTCTATGATAGACTTGTCGAAGATGATCTTTCTTCTTGTTATCACAATCACAAGTCTTTTGTTCTTTGCACTTGATTTGAAGATAAGGCTTCTTGCAAGCTTGTTTGAGAACTAGACCACCCTCAATGATGTTCTTAAATAAGACATGTTAATCACATAGCTTATTAAGAGAAGCTAAAGCAAGTTGGTAAATTTCTCCATGAGATATATTAGCCATATCTCGTTATAAAGAAACAATGGTCCTTTGTAACTCTGGTTGCGGTTGAACCGGAAGGGATGATATAAAAGTATATCAAAGATTAACATCATTCCAACCATTAAACAGATAGTACCTTTCCGTCATACGTTGATAATGCTTCTGGATATCATGCTTGTCAAGTGAACAACATTTCATTGCAAAATATTCCTGAGGGATCTGCTTGTCAATAAGCTGAAAGTCACTAATGAATTCCTTAAAAATTATTACAAGAAGAACTCCAGCTGTAGTGACTTGGATGTACTGAAGTCTTTGATATTCAGTAATACTTTGCCACCATTCTCTCAAAGTACCAGCGAAACGAGATGTAAACTCAGACAAAATATTCGGTAAAGGATTATTCGGTCGAGTCATTTGTAGATCTATCTACGCACCAAATTCATGTAATCGATCTCTCCATTTCTTTAGGGGTAGATCGTCGAAAGTGAACCAAGGTCCTGAAGTAGGCTTGGTTTAAGCCTGTGCAGTTGACTGCGCTAGTGTTGCTTGTTATGTTGGTTCAGGTCTGAAAGGTTCAGTAACTATGGATTCTGCTTCACTTAGCTTTGGTTCAACTTCAGTAGGTTCAGGCATCATCATCAAAACTTGAGATAATTCTGATATATCAGCTAGCTATGTTAAGGAATCAGAAGACGGTTCAGAGATCTGTTCAGATGATGACTCAGAGATTGCTGCAGAGACTCAGATGTTAGGACAGAGGCTTCAGAATAAGCTTCTGTATTATCTGATTGAGCAAAAGGAATCTTCGACAGCATGTGTAGATGCAAGAGTTATGATGAACTCTATCTGAGGTGCTTTGTCCTTCCTAGTAGAAGAGGTGGAAGGTTCAATTTTTGGTGGAGAAGTTGGAGGTGTATTGATCTATAATGGTTTACTCCACTGATTAACTGGTTCAGATTTAGTGTATGAAGGTGATGGCTCAAAAACCCTTGAGGTCTCAGAAACTCGTTGCTCAGGAATTCTATCAGGCTTTGTCTTTGACTTTGACCTTTTAGGTTTGTCTTGAGCTTTCTGATGATGAATATACTGTCAAACCAAAGGATAGTTGAATTTGAAAACCTTTGAATAGTCAGCTTCTTCTGGATATGTCTGATATATAGGAGACGGGTATATTGGCTTAATATTTGGAAATGACAAAGAGGATGAGCCATATACTATCCTTGACTGTGCAGATTGTATATCAGCTTCCATTTGTTGCACAATTCCTTGTATCTTCTGGATTTCTCTGACTTTGGTGTAGAAGTATGGTCCAATATAATGTGTAGAAATGTAATGTCGAAGATCAGCATCAAGTTGCTAAATCTGAGCTTTATAAGAGTAATACATTTTTTGGATATGCTTAGAGACGACGTCGACTTTATGTTGCATAGCATGAGTCTGTTGACTGATTCTATACAGCTTAGAATCAATTCTTCGAAGAACTTTGTTTTGTGCTATTGCATTTGATGTTTGTCAGTCAAGAACATCATCAAAAGAATTTGATACAAGTGTTTCTTGTGAAATGATTCCTGTGGCTCGAATATAAGGATTATAGACAACCCTCATTGAGTCACCAGTACTTCTCTGTAACGAAGGAAAGTCTTCCTCATATGACTTAACCATCATGCAGGGTATAAGAGTAGGAGTCATAATAGGAACTGCTAGCTTAGATTGATAGGTAGAAGATTTCAGCATCTCTCGAAGAGATCTAGGTCCGAAGCTTTCTATTTGTAGACCAATGGATTTGCTGGAATCATCTAGATGTGGATTATCCTTGTGTGGATGATACTGTTGAGAAGGCATACAGAGAAGTTTTGGCCTTTTCTTCTTCCTTCTCCTTCTGGCATGCCGTTCATCATCATCATCACTATTTGACTCAGGATTGAGACAGACTTCACAGTCAGGTTTACGCATAAATGGGTCAACATCCTGTATAAAATGTCCACGATGATGACTGACATAAACTGGATCTCTAGTAGATTTGAAATAATAGATAGGAGGACCAATATTGAAATGTCCACGATGATAACTGTTAAAAATATTGCAATGAAAAATCAAATCATAAGAAATCGAGTGTATTTTATTTTATTTTATATTATAAAAATTATGATAATTTTATTAAAATTTTGAGAAATTTTCAAAAATAACACAAAGAAATAAAAAATTAATGAAATGTAATTATCAATGATTTAAAAAAATCAAATTGGTTTAGTCGGATCAGCCATAAAAATCTTGAATTATTTAACTTTTCAATTCGATTTTTAATTTTCTGGTTCAATTTACTTTAATAACTCCTGTTGTTAAAAACTGACCAATTTATTAATTAATCAGTCAATTTTCATAAATTAATAAATTCTTATAAACCAAAATAAGTCAATTAATTTTTATTTAACAATCCCTTTTTTCAATTAAACTTCAAATTCTTTAAAAGATAAAGATAATCTCTTTCATTCATATTTCAAATTATTTGATTTTATTTTATCTTGAGCATGGTTTATGACAATTTAATATCAGTTGAATCTTTTAAACATTAAATCTCTTGTCTTACTTGTATAACCTTCGTTACGACTTTTATAACATTAAAAATTACATTGATACAAAATATTTATTTTTGAAAAAATCTTTTTATTTACCATTTTGAAAATTCTTATTATATATTTTATTTTTTAGTGGCATGTCTTTAGATTTTTCTTTTGTGGGGACCAACCAAAGAAAAAAGAAATTTAAGAAATCTTAAAAAGTCCAATTCTATCTTTCCTTTACTAGTTATAGCAAATTCGATTCCATTCAATTTGGTTTAATCTACTCCGAAATTAACTAATCAAGTTTGAATTAGTTGGTATTTAATTTACATTCTAAATTATATAACTCAGTGATTATATGTTTATAATTTACTATAAATCATCTTTAGAGATCCTTTTCCTATCAGTAAGAACACTGCTTAAAGATAGCTCAAACTCATTTTAATATTTATTTTATAAATGCTATCTGACGTGTTTTTTAGAAATATCTTTTTTACTATTAAAGAGTAAGGTTGCGTATTACTGGACCTTCTCAAATTTTGTGTATTAGCAAAATTTTTATTGAATATATATATATCGATTTGATATGAAGTTAGCATATTAATATTGGATTTATGGAAATTTAAGGTGAGATTAAATTTAAAAATTTAAATGAATTAAGCTGATATAAATTAATTCCATTAAAATTATAAAGAGTTCGATGTATTTTTTTCGTTGCTAACGAGATGTCCTAGGAGGCTCCCAACTATGGGAAGGAACCTTTAAGTCATCCACACCTAGACTAATTCCCGCTTGAACCGGATAGGTCCATTGCAGGAAGCAAAGCTCTGGCCTCAAATTTTAAACAACTACGTACATGAGAACGGTTTGAACTCGCGACCTAACTTAAACCAGAAAAGCCCCTTACTAACCCACCTTCGTCTTGAGTTTCGATGTAAAATTTTTGAATATGACTTGGATCATTCCGTCAATATGATAGTAGGGAGCTTTTAATTCGATATGCAATATTCAGTGTTCTTTCAATAATGGCGAACAAAGTACTACTTGTCAAACAAAATTAAGACAAGTGATGACTTCATTTTCTAAATGACTTGGAATAAACCCACTCTAGAAGTAAAAGATCTCCAAT
>JAOTBA010000017.1:0-10077 GCA_025629845.1 Erythroxylum squamatum
GCACATAGAAGAGAGATGGAATTTGAAGTTGGAGACAAAGTGTTTCTTAGAGCTTCTCCATGGAAGGGAGTATTGAGGTTTGGCAAGAAGGGCAAGCTTAGTCCGAGGTATATAGGCCCATATGAGATCATTGAGAGGATCGGACCTTTAGCCTATAAGCTAGCTTTGCCACCGGAATTGTCTAAGATACATAATGTCTTTCATGTATCGATGTTGAGAAGGTATCGATCGGATCCGTCGCATATAGTTCAACCTTCAGAGGTTCAGTTGAGGGAGGATTTGACTTATGAGGAGCAACCAGTGGAAATTTTGGATTCGAAGGAAAAAGTTTTGAGGAACAAGACAGTTCAGTTAGTCAAGGTTCTTTGGAGAAACCATTCGATCGAGGAGGCCACCTGGGAACCTTTGGAAGCAATGAAGGAGAAGAATCCGCACCTCTTCGTGGATTCAGGTAAGAATTTCGAGGACGAAATTCTTTCGAGGGGGGGAGAAATGTTGGACCCCAAACCTGTTATTTATTTTTGAGGCATGTTTTCAATTTTTGAAGATATGATACAAATGAATGTATGTTTGAGTGAGATAAGTATGCTTCCGCAGATGATTTTATTCGTCTGTTCCGACGGGTCACCCTGGGTTTAACCTTGGGGGTCGGGACTCGTGCCCAACGGTCTTCGTTTTTGACTCCGTTTTGGATAGTTAGGCTCCGGAAACGGGGTCCAGCACTGTTCGACTGGGCTCCGGGAACGGGGTCCAGCACAAACGCCCTCTTTGAGCGCTCTCATTAATGGCATCCCAACAAGGCCTTTTATGATTCACAGAGGCATACGGCAAGGGGATCCTCTATCCCCTTACCTATTCACTCTTGCTATGGAGGGTCTCTCTCGACTGTTGTCTAAAATGGTGCAGTGCAATGGGCATTTCCAGTACCATCATAACTGTAAGGACCTGAACCTTTCTCATTTAATTTATGCTGATGATGTGCTACTTTTATGCCAAGCAGAACCGCAGGTACTGGCTATCATGATGAACTTGATTACCACTTTCTCTCGGTGGTCGGGTATGACCATAAACATTCAGAAGAGTGGCATTTATGTATCTTCCGATGTGCGCAACAGAGATGGCCTTTGTAATCTGGTTGGATTAACCCTTCAGCATACTCCATTCCGCTATCTTGGAGTTCCTATCATCTTGGGCAAGCCTCGGTTCTCTGACTTTCTGCCTTTGCTGGAGAAGTTAAAGAGCCAAATTAGCCAAGTAGTTGAGAAGAAATTTAGGGGATTAATTAAACTAATCAGCCATTGTTAGTGAAAAGAGAGCACTAGTGGGCATGATTGGTGGAGATGAGAATGGACACGTCGAGTTTGGTTCGGTTACGAGGAAAAGTTGGAACTAATCAAGAAATGTCTCAAATCCGACATGTGAAGCTAAAACAAGCTCAAAAGGAATGTTTCATATTAGGTTGACCAAGTTTGGTTTCAGAAAGATCATTCGCACGTTTTGGGTTGATTGAAGAAGAAGAAAGTGTTGAGATATATGTGAAATCGAAATGAAATGTGATCTGTCCGCTGTATGTGAACCAATTCCGAGTTAGCAGTTTTACATAAATCAAAAGAAAAATTAAGGTTAAACTTGTAAATATTAATAAAATTGATCGATAGATTAATAAATTTAAGATAAAAATAGGTTAAAATTATAGATATTAATTAAATTAAATTTGTTAATTTAAGTTAAAATTAATTTATAAATTTTATATTTTTTAGATTAATCTTGTTATTTGATTTTGAGTTTAAATTATTTATTTATCAAATAAATTATTCAAAATATAAAATTTATAAATTATTATTATACATTTTAATTTTAGTCAATAATATAACTAGTCATATTACTACCATCTTTATTAATTTTAGAGGTGTGGTTAGCAAATTATTTTTTTTGGTAAATGTGGTTAGCAAATTATTGACTATTAATAATTAGATAGTGCGAAATTCTTCATTTAATATTTGTTTATTTATTAGTTAATTTTAAGTTTGATTCCTTAATTAATTTTTTTCAATTATTAGTGATAATGCTAAGAGAAAACGAGTCTTGTCTTAATAATTGTGAAAACTCAATATGCTTGGGTCTGAAGTGTGATGCTTCAGGGCTTCCTGGTTATATTTTCGGGTAAATTCTCCTGAATCTAAATATTTCAGTTATTAAATCATCGAATCCGAATTTCAGTTATTAGTCATATTATTTGATATTTGTTAAACATGAAATAAATATTTACAATTATTTGAATATTCTAAATTATTCTATATCCTAACATAGGTGTATCTTGGTATCTCCGATAACAAGAAAAACCCATTTCAAGAAAATAAAAAGTCAAATTTTGGATGTATACCAAAGGATTACACATTCTAAAAACTTTTTTTTTTGTTTTAGTTCGGCCAATTTACAAGATTTATTGTAGAAAAAAAGATAATTTGAAATTTTGAGTTATCAATTATATTCTTTATTAAAATAGTAAACTAATTCGAAATTTTTTTAATATAAGTATTCAATTACTTTGAATTTTTGAATATAAAAATAAATAATTGATGCACTAAAACTCCAGCAGTAGCAGCAGGTAGATTACATCTCTTTCGTATCAAACGTTTTCAATATATTTTGGGTTGTTCATTTGGTCATTCTTAAAAAAATTATTAAAACCATCGAAAGGCTATTCAATAACTTCGTCGCATACTATGTCAAATGGGCTAGAATGCAATGGAATTATATTTGTTTACCTAAAGACAAAGGAGGCTTTGGTATCATTTCCTTGAAGTTGCTAAATACTGTGATATTGGCCGAAGATTATGGAGGTTGATGATGGATAAAAAAGCTTTTTGGTGTCAATGGATACATAGTATATTCATCAAGGGTAGAAGTCTGCAAAGCAAGCCCTACTCATCCACATGGAGAGCTATACTAAGCACACAGGAACTTATGAGACAAGAATTTTTCACCCTTCTTGGCGATGGCGCCTCAACACATTTCTGGTTTAACAGTTGGTTGTCTTGTGGTCCCTTATATAATCTGTTGGGAATGGAAAGTCTCAAAATCGTTCTACCTCCCGAGATAACAATGGCTCAGGCTCTTGAGGATAGACATTTATTCACCCATCAAACCAATGCATACTATGTTGAAGCGAGACAGAAAACCATGAACACCTATTTTTTCAATGTGCTTTACGTTAAACTGATTCACTAGCAATACAGTCATTTATTTTGGGCTCTTAGATTATTCAAAAACTCTGTCAAGCTCTTTATATAGCTTGTGTAAAACTCTTGATTGCCTTTAAAGCTTAATTCATTACATTTTATCTAAAACAAATTAATTTGAATTTGCTTAATATTGATTTGGGATTAAATTAAAAAATTCGATTCAAAATTTATATAAAAAAGAATTACACATTCTAAAAAAAAGTTTATATTTCATATATAAATAAAAGAAAGGAATAATCTATCGAATAATAAATCCGATCTCACTAATATTAACCCATTTTTTAAAAGGTAAAGATTCAACAATCGCTTAAGCAAAGTAGAAGCGAATAATCCTTTTGCTTATGTCATGATTAAATACTCTAATGAGATCTGAAAGTTTTAGCTCAATCCATTCTAGTTGAGTTCTGCCCAATAGTTGCATGAATCTTGCAAAAAATCAACCGGTAGGTAGTATTCCAACTTTTTTATTACTACTACTACTACTACTACTACTACTACTACTATAATTTGCAAGAAAATATATATTTTAAGGAACCAATGAAGGCTTGAGGAGAACTGGAAGTCGGATCATACCCTTAATTGCAAGCAATTTAAGTTGAACTTTGATTAATTTAATTCTTCAAATTCCTATGTAATTATATTATTGACTTTTAAGGATGACTTCAGCAAAAGAAAATCTTCTATTTGCTTTACATTTGTTAAGTAGTTGTGAAGAAATTTAGATGATTAATTAAACTAATTCATTATACATTAAATGAGAAAAAAATAATATCACTTTGTGTAACATCCCATTATCATATAATATATACCCAAACATCCAGAGGACATTCAAGAACATATCTTATGACAATGGTATGTTAGAGCAAACATAATCTCTTAAATGGCATCATAAAGTGTAGCATCTCGATACCCATGTTAAGGCTAGAATAGTAATTTATGAAAAAGTATTGTGAAATTAGGAAAATGCACGTCATGCATAAGTTAATTGTGATATACACATTTTTTTTGTACATTCATATGATTATACATGCATTCATTGGCATTTCTGGGTAAATTTGATTTATAAGTGAAAATTGTGGATTAAATTGGAGTGTATTAATTGTGATTTGGCAATGTTGGTATATTTAGGATATTTTGAAAATTTTGGTGAAATATTTGAGCTAAAAATTTATTTGGTGATAATAGTTATTATTTCAGAATTTTTTTGGTGAATTATGGATTAGTTATCTTGAAAATTAAATTTGGAGTGTATTAGAATTTAATCTGCATTTTGGAGACATTTCAGATATTGTGGAAATTTATTAAAAAAAAGAGGTATTTTAGACTAGGAAAAATATTGAAATAAGAAAAATAAATAGACTAGTTAAATTGTGTCAAATAGTATATAGTGACACGTTTCAACCATGCAAAACGCCACGGTGAAGTTCTCCTCTACTGTTGTTTATTCACAGTGAAGGTTTTGACAAAAACAAAAGCTCCCCTTGCTTATTCATCACCGAAACCAGTCCATATATATTGTTATATCATTGATTCTCGCTGTTTGCTTGACCCACCGAAAAGCTTTGTCTACTCTTACTATTGAAGTTTTTGCTAGAAACAAGTAAGTTGTGCTTTCATTTTCATGATTATATTAAGGATAAATGACAAAGAGATGATGTTTTCATGCTTGTGGATGGGTGCATGCGTGAACGTTTTTGGGCTGTAAATTGATGTTAGAAAAAATGCAAAAAAGATGTAGAAAGTGATGAAAAGCCGTGAGTGATGTTCTGCTTTTTTTTGGGTGTTGTATTTGATTTTGCATTTGAGATGAAAAGAATGAAACTATATGATGAAATGAAGATTTGGATGAGGTTATTGTTGGATTTTAAAACTCATGAAAAACCATATGTGCAGAAGAGTTGATAAACATATGCTCTCTTTTTTTATAGTATATGCGTAAATGTTTGGGTATTGTTAGAGATGGATTTAAATGAGGTTAGAATTAAAGAGTGGATAAAAAATGAAAGAATATGCATTTGAGGGAAATATGAGAATTTGAAGATTTACAGTAGAGAGAGAGAGAGTTGAAGATGGTAGAGAGAGAGAGAGTTAAAGATGGTAAAATACTGTATGAATGTTTTTGGTGTTAGAATATAAGCTTGAATTTGAGTTGTTTTGAGACTAAGTTGAGTTTATATAGAAATTTTTCTTTCTCTCCATAAAAATTTAGAGTTATCTGAATTGATTTGAAAGTGATTGATAGGATGAAAGTGTGGAAGTCTGCTGAAATGATATGAATTGGAAAATTTCATGATCATGCTTCGGTTTTCTAATTATAACTTGAGATGTAGATTTCTGAATGAGTTAATTTTTAATTCATGTTAAACTACAGACATATTTCTACAACTTTTGTGAAGAAGTCAAATTTTAATTCTGTCTTTATGATTCTCAAAATTGGCATGAAACTGAGTTTTAGCTTAGGCTGTAGCACTACCAGGGACAGAAATCATATCCTGTGGTTATTGAATAACTGTATTGATGTGGGCAGAATTAGGCTGGGTTTTCTTTACCAAAGTTGTATCTTATTCTCTTAGCTTTAAATTGGTATAAATTTTGTACTTTTTGGGTATCTGAGCTGAAAGATATGAGCTGTGCAATTAGAAGATATGATCATGTACTAGCTAAAAGATCAAATGTGTACAGTCTGTTGTATTTTGTGCATAACTCATTGAATACTAAATCAAATTGGATTATCTTGGAGTTATTAGAAATTTAAGACACTGTAGAACAACTTTCCAGAAGAAAGTTTCACCTAATTTTGTCATTTATCCTATCAAATTAATTATGCAAAGTTGACCTGAAATTATGTGGGTAGAAAATCTGAAGTGGCCAATTAAGTTATGTAATGGATTTCACATTGTTTTATTATGGTTCAAATTATAGTACCAAATGATATTAATGAGGGCTTTGATATCTCATCGATTTGATGATAAAAATTACAATAAGATACCCGAAATTTTCATTGAACAATGCATTTTGCATATTTAATTTATTTAAGTACATATGTATAAAGGAATATGTTTACATTTATGCAAAAATGTGATATTTGTGAATGTGTTGTGTATGTTTTAGAGGAGCACATCGGACGTCAGTCGGACATTGTCGGACCATCTAGGAAATAGCTTATTGGAGCGTACTGTGAGTCAACCTAGATGAATTTCCTAGGATTGATTTAATTTGATTTGTTAAGCTTCCAATTATTGAATTGTTGCGATTGTTTCTGAATTCCAAACTTAAAGTCTAAGGAGTATATATTTAGGACTGTATTGGAAGTGTTATGATTTGTTTGATAATTTTGATTGTATTATGCTATGTAAGAATTGAATGCCGGACTTAGGTCCGATAATTATGAAATTCTGACTGTGCTTTATACATGATTGTGATATGTGGTAAATTCTGAATTGATGCATGTCATAAAATACATGCTTAGATAAAGACGTTGTGACCGGAGTGGCCAGTATCAAGCGCTTGCATATAGAGCTTTGCTCCGTGATATATGATTTGGCACATAGAGCTATGCTCCGTGATATATGTTTTTGACTGAGCCCAATGGGCCAGTATTTGTATATGTGATAGACACTCGGTCACAACATTAATAACGAATGTGGAGTCTCATATGCATCTGAATGCATTTTTATATGATCTGATTCACATTGATAAAATGATGTGCCATGACAGTGTGACTATTTGAAATATTCATGTTCTGTATGGATAATTGTGAAATATGTAATATGTGTATGTGAATCTAGTGAAATCATCAATGATGGCCCATTCATTGAGTTCGCAAAACTCATAAAAATTGCAACGTGGTTTTTCAGGTACGAGACATGAGACCTAGTTCTTTAGACAGGATTAAAGGACCCTTTGGATTTTATAATGGCTCAGAGGTCTGTCAGCTGGCTCCAGGAGTGTTATTTCTTGTATTTTGTTGTTTTTGTTAGAACCTATACGAGGCTGTAAATATTTGTCTTAAGGAAAAAGTGTAAATTTTGTGGATAAATGCAATTAATGATTTAAAAATTTGCTGACTTTCAAATGATGTTAGTTAATGCTATGTGTAAGTTGGATTTGTTTTTGCTCTAACATGCCATTATCATAGGATATGTACTTGAATGTTTCTAAATGTTTGGGTATATACCCTATGGTAGTGGGATGTTGCAATACCCTTCAACTTGATCCTCATGTTTTAAACTTTGAATTGAAATTGTTCGAAATTGTTGAAAATGGAAATTGTTTATGTATGTTTTGTGGTTGTTAGAAATGAAAATTCTTTATGTATGTTTTGTGATTATAGGAAATGGAAATTGTTGAAATTTGTTGGAAATGGAAAGTGTTTATGTATGTTTTGTGATTGTTAGAAATAAAAATTGTTTTATGAATGTTTTATGATTATTGGAAATGGAAATTGTTGGAAATAGAAATTGTTTATGTATGTTTTGTGATTGTTGGAAATGGAAATTATTTTATGAATGTTTTGTGATTATTAGAAATAGAAATTTTGTGTACAAAGTTGGAAATGAAAATTGTTTATGTATGTTTTGTGGTTGTTGGAAATGGAAATTGTTTATGTATGTTTTGCGATTATTGGGAATGAAAATTGTTAGAAATTGTTGGAAACGGAAATTGTTTATGTATGTTTTGTGATTGATGGAAGTGGAAATTTTTTATGAATTTTTTGGAATTATTGGAAATAGAAATTGTTGAAAATTGTTGGAAATGGAAATTGTTTATGTATGTATTATGATTGTTGGAAATGGAAATTATTTTATGAATGTTTTGTGCTTATTGGAAATGGAAATTGTTGAAAATTGTTGGAAATAAAAATTGTTTATGTATTTTTTGTGATTGTTGGAAATGGAAATTGTTTTATGAATGTTTTGTGATTATTGGAAATGGAAATTGTTTTATAAATGTTTTGTGATTATTGAAAATGAAAATTGTTGGAAATTGTTGGAAATGGAAATTGTTTATGTATGTTTTGTGATTGTTGGAAATGAAAATTGTTTTATAAATGTTTTGTGATTGTTGGAAATGGAAATTGTTTTATGCATGCTTTGTGATTATTAGAAATGGAAATTATTGAAAATTGTTGGAAATAGAAATTGTTTATGCATGTTTTGTGATTGTTGGAAATGAAAATTATTTATGTATGTTTTGTGTAATTATATATGTTGAATAATTGAATTGTTAGTTTTTGACTTATAGTGAATTGTGTTCGATGAAATTGAATTGTGTATGATGTAATCATACAAAATGAGTTATATTATATAAGATAGACATATATATTGTGTAATGAAATTATGTGTTATTTATTTTAATCAATGCATTTATTTATTTTTACAAATAAATGGAAGGAAGTTCAAGTACTCTTGATCAACTGGAAGATACAATGATCTTGGGCTGATGTTGTATTAGTTCCCGGTATGAGGAACCTACTATTTGCTTGTTTTATAAGAAGCATTTGAAAGGTGAAGGAATCACCCGATTAAAGAAACATTTAGCTGGGGTCAAAGGAGATGTCGAACCCTGTAAAAAAGTAAAACATGATGTGAAGTGGCAAATGAAAACATTGCTTGAAGAATATCAACATGAGAGAGATAGAAGGGAAAGGTTGAATTTTGAAATTAGTAATGGAAGTTCGTTTTTTAGTTTCCATGGTGATTGTGGAAATGTTGAAGGTGGTAGTGGTAGTGGAAATGGTAGTGTTTCATCTCAGGGCCAAAAGAAAGTACCTGAACCTGATGTGAGAAAGAGAAGAAGGCAGGTAACTCGTTTTTTTGCACCACAAACAACTCCTAGAGCCCAACCTTTAATTCGTAGTGCAATGCATTCAAGAGATGCGACTCACAATGTCGATATGGCAGTAGCTATATGATGGTATGGTACAGGTTCATCATTCAATACTTCTCAATCTTATTATTATCAACCTATGATGGATGCAATAGCCTCTTATGGTCCGGGATACAAAGGTCCTTTAATTGATGACTTAAGAGGTAAACTTTTGAGTTGTTTAGTTTCTGAAATTAGAAGTTATTTGGCCGAAAAAATAGTGAATTGGGCTACTTATGCATGATGGTTGGAAAAATAGGAGACAAGAACCTATTATTAACTTTTTTTGGATTATTTTACAAATGACTCTATGTTTTTGAAATATATTGATGCATCTGGCCTTATTAGGAATACAGAGACTTTGTTTGTGATATTTGATGAAGTTGTAAAAGAAGTAGGGGCAGAAAATATTGTTCAGTTTATTACTGACAATGATTTCGCTTATAAAGCGGCAGGAAAAAGGCTGCAGAATAAGTATAATTCTTTTTTTTGGACTCTTTGTGTTGCATATTGTTGGGTCCCGATCTCGAAACCGGACCCCAACCGAGGAAAACAGAAAACTAAACGAAAACTAATTTGAAAGAACCGAACACAAACCGACCATGTATAACCCATCGGATCAAAAGGCGAAAGAATCCGAAGGTCAAAGAAAGCAACTCGGATTGAAGGTGAAAGAAATCGAAAGTGAATCGAAAATAGAAAAAAATCGGATTACAAAAATACGGAAACAAAATCTTAACTCCGACATCCGAAAACACGTAACTTAAGGAAAACTAAATTAGCGTTGGAAACCCTAAAGACACTTAATCGAAATCGATCATATCCGGTATAATTTTTTTTTCTATGATTCTCTTCATTCTTATTCATCTAATATCAATCTTATACAAATCAAAAATAATATAATTTCCCCACTGGAAATTTTATCCTTAGACAACACTCAATTTCCCTTGCTATCATTTTCCAT
>JAOTBA010000017.1:19988-45552 GCA_025629845.1 Erythroxylum squamatum
TTTATATTGGATAGAGGGTAAATAATTTCAAATATTGCGATTTTTTATTTTATGAAATATATTTCAACTATATTTTTTAAGCAACAATAATACTATTTACTAATATCTATTATTAATATTACTTTCATCAATATCATATCGGTAAGTATAGTTACAGGTCAGATTGAGCTCGAATCCATCTACTCCCAAGTTTAGCCTGAAAAATTGTTTTCAGGCTTAGAGAGAGGTTGATCGACCTTCAATTGTCAAGTTTGATTATATATTTTTTAATTTGAAAAAGATTAACCTTACCAATAGAATAATTTAAATTTTTATTTAAAAAATCACTATTAATTGAAAATTTATTTATCTATTTTGGTTTGTAAGAACTTATTAATTAATAAAAATTGTTTGATCAATTAAGAAATTGATCAAATTTTAACAATAAAATTTTTAAAAATAAATCAAACCAAAAGGTTGAAAACAAAATTAAACAATTAAACAATTTAGTTTTTACACTTATATGGGATAAACCGGTTGAGCTTTTTATTCATTGGTTTACATGATGGCGAGGGTTTTAAGATTGAAATTGACGAATTACTCTTCTTTGGTGACAGAATTTAGCTTCTCTTCCCTTGTTATGGTTTTGTAATTTGTGTTTAGTTTCTATGACTAGCCTCATTGGATTGAGATGAATGTCCTACTTCATTGTTGATTATTAAATTAGCTCTTTCATATTAATTTTTATCATATGAATATGGCAATATGCCATGAGTTTGGAACTTAGGCCATTAATATTATTTTATAGGCTCTGAGCAAAGTTAATAATATTTTATAGGTCCTGAATGAAGTAAACAAATGAGCTTCTACTTTTATTTCTTTTTGAGCTCTTATAAAAATTAAAAAGAAGTAAAATATGAGCCTTTTTTTGTTCTTTATAAATATTTATAACGTAAAAAATGAGCTTTATTTTATTTCATTATATATTTTATGAAAGTAAAAATAGATCATATTTTACTGTTTATGAGGATAAATCCTAGACGGGCGCCCAGGTTGCCCTTGCCTAGGGCCAACCTGAGTTTGGTCATATCTTAAATTTCAGAGTGTAGAAACTCTTGTTGAAAGGTTGCATATGAATAGATATAATGATTGTAGATAAAATCTTAAAATTTCAAATTAATATAAGATTTTATTATTTTAAAGTCCACATTTGAACCTCATTTAGGCTTATATGTGCTCAGTTTATTTAGGTCCAATCATATAAAAATTTAACATGGTATTAGAGAAGGTTGCTCTTGAGTTACTCGTCACCACCTCGTCACGATAAACTGTGGCACGTGTTGAGCCGTAAATTAGCCCACACGTGAGGGGGGCGTGTTGAAATATAAGTGAGACTTTGTCCCACATCGAAAGAATATATGGCCTTGAGCATGCATATAAGCCTAATAAGTTACTCCTCCTAATACCAATTGGTTTTAGGATGGAACCTCATTTAGGCTTACGTGTGCTCGGTTTATGTAGGTCCAATCATATAAAAATTTAACACATATGCATCATCATGTTCAATAGTGATCATCTTTGTCTCTTTGGGCCGCATGTACCAAGAAGTTTACATAAAAATCCTTATAGTGTGAAAAATTAATCAATATATTCTCCAAAGTCTTTATGCTTACCTTCATAGTTGAAAAATCTCAAAGGATATAATTTCGCAAAATTTGGTTCTACTACAGTTACTTTGAATTATATACGAGGATTGCTTGATATAAAATAATTGTATCAGCAACTGATAATTTTCTAGCCAAAAAAAAATAAAAAAATTAAACACGAAATAAACATTCGAGATTTTATAATGCAATTCGGCGCACTTTGTCTATATCTGCGGGGCTCTTACTCGGCTTAAACAACTTTCACTTATGATACAATAGTTTTATTCAAGGTATTACAGAACTGACTCACCCAACTCTTGACGGTATCTCTTGTCCTCACAACCCGTAGAATAAATTACACTCAATAATAGGATCACCTCGTGCTAGCCTCAAAAGAGGTTTTTTTCAACAATATTTGATAATAAAGAGAAGAATTAAACAATTCAAGTGATTTAAACAATAAGTATATAAACAAAGACACCGGGATAAGACAACAAGTTCCTAATAATGCAGCTTCATCAACGAAAGAATGAGAAATTGTCTACCAAGAAATCAGCCGTGAACTTTTGATATTGTTACTGAAGCATTCCACGCGTAGCACCTAAAAAATTACCAAACAAACAAACGTTTCATTACTGAAACGTTACAAGCAATTGAGCTGCAAAAACATTGTCAAGTCATCATGTTCTGGTCGTTTTTCCCAAACAATACAGCCTAGAAAATTTAAGCAATAAGTAGAAAAAACGCAATTGTGTAATGTGACCTGAAAATTCTTAATCACCTGAAAAGATAAAACAACTTTAAAAGATGTAAATGGCTTGGGACTTCTCAGCCTATTTGGAGAGTATGTTCAAATTGATTATTCATTAAATAACTTAATTATTAATTTACAAATTATTATATATATTTTAGATTGATCTTGTTATTTGTTTTTTGAGTTTAAATTATTTATTCAGTAGATGACTTATTTAAAATATGTAATTTATAAATTATTATTATTTTATAACCTTGAAGAATTATTTAATAAATACACGTCTAAAAAATAATGACTAAGATTCTTTAATGTGTTAAGATTTATACGATTTCTAAACTATTGACACGACACACAAAAATGTAATAATAAAAAGAAATATTAATTTTAGTAAAAATATAACTAGTCATATTACATAAGACAAGAAAAAAAAATCCATTAAAAAGACTCATCATTTTTTTATTGAAGTAAGTACAAATCAATAAATAAATTAAGTTTCTTCAACCACAAAAAAACTTACTTGTAATTTCTCAAAAATCTACTCAATGAAATTTTATCTTTTATATTTTATATATAAATAAAAAAAGAATAATTTATCAATTTTTAGATTAAACTTTAATAACAAATCCGATTGTACTAAGAATGGCAATGAATTAGGCCGAGCTAAGGCATGCCTAGGCTCCGTCCGACTCGATTCTTGTTGTTGGGAGCCCAAGCCTGGCTTGGCCTGATCGAACTCGAGGTAGCGGGTTTGATCCTGAACTTGATCGAGTCAGAGGTGACCCAAGCTCGAACTTGAGTCCGACTTGAGCTCACCCAAGTTTATGATTAAAAAATGTCAAAATGACGTCATTTTATATATAAGAGTCTAGCCTAGGGTTAGGCTAGGGCTAGACAGCTTGAGTTTGAGTTTAACCCGAGGTTCGATTTTTTTAGAACAATTGGGCCTGAGACCTGGTCAACTTGGTCCTGATCCGTTGACTTCAAGCCTAGATGGGCCATGCCCAAGCCCACTTGCCAACTCTAGTCCTCACTAATAATAGCCCGTTTTTTCCCAAGCAAACATTCAACAATCAGCCAAAACAAAGTAGATATGGAGTTATAATATAGAATAATTTTCTGATTGTAGTGCGTAATCCTTTTGATTATGTCACAATGAAATATATTCTATTGGGAATTTGAAGTTTTAGTTCAATACGTTCCAGTTGAGTTCTCCCCAGTAGTTGCATGAATCTTGCAAAGAATCCACCGGTAGGCAGTATTCCAACTTGTTATTATTACTGTTATTGTTGTATTTGTTATTATTATTATTACAATTTAGAAGAAAAATTATATTTTTTCTTCTTCTTTTATTAATCCACGAGATTTTCTAGGCGGGCCTAAGCTGTTGATAGCATCTTTAAGTCGTTACCACGGCCAAATTATTTCTTTGCTCGTATTGTGTGGGACCCCAAGATGCGACTTAGCACTGTTACCCGTTCTTATCCTATCCTATGAACATCTATCTATTTATTTATTTTCTGTAGATCCCATTTATTAGATGGATAGAAATTTATGAAACAGTATAGGAAAAAGGTAATGGGAACAAGTGATATGTTCCCTTCACATTAGCCAAGTAGTTGGGAAGAAATTTAGGTGATTAATTAAACTAATTTATTATACATTAAATGAGAAAAAAAACCATTAAATCACTTTGAATCAATAATGATTCTAGTTTAAGTTTAAGAGAATTATAAAAAAAAAGTTAATCAATGATTTTTTTATATGTTTATAAAATCTTTTACTTTTTTTAATTTGTAACTATAATACTCGACTTCTACTTTGAAAATGTAGTAGATTTTTTTGGTTTAATCAAGTTTACAGCCTTGTAGAAATAATTATTTAAAAATAAGAAGTAAAAATTGGAAATTGTTAAATATAGAACAAAATTTCTAACCGAGTGTAGTATTAGTAATTATTATAGATTTATAATTTATTTTTAAGTCTTTCTAATTTTTAATTTTTCTAAAAAATTGACTAGAGTATAATTATTATTATTGAAATTTAATTTAATTTTTGTGAAGTAAATTTATCATAATTAAATTACCATTTTTGAATACCCTTGAACCTAAAAATAATTGATGGATTATAATAAATCAATTATCTATATACTTATAATAAATGTTTTAAAAACCGAGCCATTTTGACTAGTTTAATAGTAACAACCTTGAACCGGCTAACTTTTCGGATTGGTTTCTAACTTTGTGGTTCAATTTAGTTTAACTTTTGTTGTTAAAAAACGATAAGTCTATTAATTAATTAAACAGTTTTGTAAACTATTCAATTTTTATAAATTAAAATAAATGATTTGTTTTTATTTAATAATATTTTTTCAATTACACTTTATCAGTTTTTGGAGGCTTTGTTGATGATTTAGTATTTAATAGTTGATTTTGGGGTCAAAGATAGAAAATGTTAGCTTGAAAACGGAAGAAAAAAAATGAAAGAAAGCAGACAAGAAAGATGGAAAGTTGATTCTCGAAAACTTTGGGAAAGAAGAGAGTGAAACAGGTGCCAATTAATGCCATTTGGTGGTAATTAATGCTAGTTAGTCCATTAAAAATAATTATCATTAATGCATAAAAAAATGAAATTCTTTTCTTCTTTTCAATAAATACCATTAAGATAAAAATTCCAACCCCACGTAAAGACCTTAATTAATATCATTTATTTTTTATTAATATTTTTGAATTTGACGTTTACCTTTTTCTCGAGTCAAACGTTGATCACTAGTCAACTCTTAGTCAAACCTTCAAAATGAACTCATTTTAACTTTAAATTTGATCATCGGACTATGCTTGAATAATACTATCCGGTGCTAAATAAAGTGCAGTTTAGGTCCTGGGTGTCATCATTCACCTTGGGATATACTATTCACGACCCAAAAAGTAATATTTATGAAATCGAGATTTTAGAGCGTTGGACCATATGGTTTCAAAAGCTCAGTCCTGTATTTTAAAATCTTACTTATTTGACTCAGGGACATAATTCTGTTGGATTTTACTTTGGGACAATTACAGAAGAATGTATAAATGCATAACTAATGATTAAAGAACTTTAAATAGAAGTAGTAATTGGTTGTAAAATTTATTGATCATTATGTAATTAGATATGAATTAATATAATAGATAAATGCTTAAATTTTATAAATTAATTTTGATGTCTATTTATGCTTAGGAATAAATGAAGATATTTTATTTTTATATTTAAAAATTATTATATGCCATGCATGTTATGGGATGAATGAAATGAATTGAGTGAGAAATGGAACTGTTTGAACACTACTAAGCTTATAGCTTAGCGTGTAGTTTTCTTTTCGTGCGTAGGTGTTGAAGAAAATTAGCAGAAAGCTGTAATAGATCTACTACAAAGACTAAAGTCACGTAGAGTATTGTGAAAAATTTGGAGGTGGATGTACCGAATAATTATATATATTTTTGGGTTATGATATGTACAAATAAAGAAATGAAGGATCTTATAGAATTTCAGATTTGACTTTCACCCCTTTCTCAGGTGAAACTTTAACCGCCAATCAACTCTTGGTCAAAACCATCAAAATGAGCTCATATTGACCTCAATTTTGATTCTTGGATTGCCCTTGAGTAATACCATCTGATGTCAAATAAAATAAAGTGCAGTTTGGGTCTAGGATGTCACTATTCACTTCAGGATGTACTATTCAAGGCCCAAAAAGTACTAATTAAGAAACCGAAATTTTGGGGCGTTACAAGTTTTTTTAATCTTTCTTATAGACTTTGATTAAAAATAATGACAAAACACATGTGATATAAATAAATATTAAATATAGATTAATCTAATGTTACTAATACAGTGACTTAACTCAACTTTTAAATCTAATCAAAATTAATTAAACTCATTTAAATTAATATTTTATGATATTTATTATAAATTATAAATTTAATTTGAATTTGATTAATTCGATTCGAGTTTAAGGGTTGAGTTAAATCATTATATAAGTAATATTTAATTTTGGTACAAGTGTAATATTCATTCTGCAAGTATTTGTCTTTATTTTAGTTAAAGTTTGATAAAATGAGTTTTTTAATTGAAAATTAGTAAAAATTTTCAAAAAATTTAGAATATGGGGTAGATTTGTTTTTTAAATCTCAATTTTGATATTTTGAACTTAATTAATAAAACTTTCATTTGTAAATGTTTAATGTATGTATATTAGTAACTTCCAAGAGGGTGAGCTTTTGAGCAATTGATAAAGTTACTCTTTTGTGACCATAAGGTCACATGTTCAAGTTACAGAAATAGTCTCTCTGTAGAAATACAAAGGTAAGGTTGCATATATTATGACCCTCGCAAAGGTCTTAAAAACTTCCAAAGTATACTCGATCAAACGTAGGTTACTTACATATGTACATTAAGACCTTGTTTGGTAAATGACTTATCAGCTATTTTTTGGTAGATTGAAAGATTTTAGCTATTTGACTATATCAAATCGCTTATAATTATGTTTGGTAATCAACTGATTGTGTTGGCGGATTGAACTCAATCTGCTAATTTTGAAAACGTTACTACGAGGATAGTTTTCCTCATGCGGTTGAGAAATTAAGAGACTAAAAAATTATTATATCCAAAATTTATTACAAATTACTCAAAGAAATAGAGTAGAAATAGAGATAGAGATATAAATTTGACTTAATTTATACAAATTTTTAAAAATTAGTTATTAAAATAAAAATTTAAAATTTAAAATATTTAATATTAAATTAAAATTTTCAAAAAATTTAATACTTTTAAATTTGTTATCTATAATTATATTACATTAATTACTCTTTTTATAAACCCGATATTTAGGTCCCTTTTTATATAAATATTTAGTATATAATATTATTATCACTTGTATATTGTGTTTAATTCATTTCAATTTAATCTAAAATTAACAAGTCAAATTTAAATTAATTATTTTTACTTAAGTTTAAATTTTAAGAGATTAATATAAACAAAATTTTAAAATAATTTTAAAATAATTTAATATATTAAATATATAGTTTCAATTTTTAAAATTAAAAAAATTAAAATTACAACAACAAAAAATTATATTTTCTTTAATTATAAATTAAATCGATATCATTTTTACAAACCCCAATTTCATATTAAGTTCGTTGGTCCTACATTTGAGGAAAAACTCTTGCTATGATTCGACTAAATTTATTCTTAAGTTTATTTTTAGTGGTATTTGAATGATTTCTCAATTTCTTCAATTGACTCTTGCCAATCTAAAAGAATATCAAGAAGTTTTTAATCAAACTCATTTATTATTGAGAAGTTGTATTGGGAGGGTTTTCAGTGTTCTTAAGGCTCGATGGAAGATATTAGAAAAAATGATGGTGTTGACTTCTTTGGCTCTTTCTAAATTTTTACGGAAATATTCAAAGAAATACTAAGATATATACAACTAATACTTATGTCCTTATAGATCATTTTTTAAAGTCATATCTTCATAAATTTTTACACATAAATAGCTAAATTAAACAGTTAATTATATCAAATATCTTTAAAAAAACTGTTGATATCATTATCTGGTCAAATAAGCTATATTAATTCATTGCTAGGTAACTGTTAATAAAATTAGCTAACAAATAATGTAACGCTATGATTTCTAAACAAGACCTGAGACAAGCTGGAGCTTCCCAAAGTCTAACTTTAAGGTCCAAATTTTTGTATGAAATAAAAAATTTAATAATTGATCACGTGGTTTTTGTTTTTTTAAACAAAATATTAAAGTATCCGACACTTCCACGCAATTAACTGCCAAACTACTCCTCTGTCTTGCATTCAAAACAACTCGCTTTCTTACCCTAACGTGGACGGCAAGAGCAAGAAGATACATACGACACCTATATAAAAAAAGCAGTATCCCTCCACCACCGCCGTCACCGCCACTACTGCCAAAATGGTCTCGAACAACTTAGCCGTGCTCAATGCCATGGACGATGCAGCCACTCAAAAGTACCATTTCGTAGTGTTGGGCATCACTGGAATGGGCTTTTTCACCACGACCTACAACATTTTCTGCATAAACGCCATAACCAAGCTTCTGGGTCGCATTTACTTCTACGACCCTCTTCTTAAGCAGCCTGGTAGGCTTCCGCAGTATGTGAACAACATAGTCAACGGAGCGGCACTGACCGGAACTTTCTGCGGACAGTTGTACTTCGGTTGGCTCGGTGACAGAATCGGTCGAAAGAAAGCTTATGAAATGACCCTGATAATCATTTTCTTCTGTGCCCTTTTCTCTGGTTTACCTTTCGGATCCCCTGGATCTGTTATTGCCATTCTATGTTTCTTCAGGTTCTGGTTAGGTGTTGCTCTAGGTGGCACTTATCCTCTTTGTGCCACAATCATGTCCGAGTATGCTAATAGGAAGACTCGTGGAGCTTTCTTATCAGGGCTGTTTACAATGCAAGGTTTTGGGATCATCTTCTCAGGACTGGTCCCGATGGTTCTTTCTAAAATCTTTCTTATTTATTATGATGCTAAGCCGTTTTACCAAGATCCTGCACATTCAACACAATCACAGGGAAACATTTTATGGAGGATTGTGTTTATGTTTGGTGCTCTTCCAGCTGCTATAACGTACTTTTGGCTCAGGAAGGTGCCTGAGACTCCTCGTTACACTGCTGTTATCAAACCTGATCCTAGAAACGACGCAGCAAGAAATGCTGTTTCTGATATGAGACGTGTTCTTAAGATTCGTGTCCACGAAGACCGTGACGAGGAACACAAGATTTCGACGTTTAAAGTTGTAAATAGCTACCCATTATTGTCAAATCGTTTCTTCGAACGCCATGGAATCCATTTGATAGGTAACAGTAGAGAAAGTGTAAAATCTTCTTTTTTCTTGTTCTCTGGGTTGGATTCATGTTTTTTCTGAATGATTTATTTTGCAGGAGCAATGTGCAGTTGGAGTTTACTGGACATAGCGTTCTATTCACAGAATCTTACACAAAAGGACTTGTTTCCAGGAATGGGTTTAACCAGAAACCCTACTAAAGTTATCGCCATTGAAGAAGTTTATCAGCAGTCAAGAGCCATGTTCATAGCTGCATTCCTTGGAACATTCCCAGGTTACCTGTGCACCGTGTTTCTGATCGACAAGTTAGGACGATTAGCGATCCAACTTATGGGGTTTCTAATGATGTCTGCGTTCATGTTGCTAATGGGAGTGAAGTATGATTACATAAGAGACCAAAATCCTGCTCTATTTGCAGTCCTGTATTCTCTGACCTTCTTTTTCGCCAACTTTGGACCCAATTCAACCACGTTTATCGTCTCGGCGGAGTTGTTTCCGATGAGGATGAGATGTCTGTGCCATGGACTGAGCGCGGCAGCCGGAAAGTTGGGAGCCGTGGTTGGGACGTTTGTGGTTCAAACATACACATTGAAACAAGGTTATGAGAGGACCAAGCATTCTCTAATGGTGTTGGCCTTCACGAACATGCTTGGATTTTGTTGCACTTTTTTGGTGACAGAGACGAAAGGGTTGTCTTTAGAAGAGTTATCCCGTGAAGATGGCGGTGAGAATGAGATTGAGGTGAATGCACCATTGATGACAAACATGGGGACTGACGGAAGCGCGAGAGAAGATTCGTAGGAGAATCAGTACATTTCCTTAGAAAATAGTGTTTAAACAAATACAAACGTATATTTCATAACAGCTTTTACATACATGACCTTACGATTTATATCCAATAACTGCACTATAAAAATCCAGTAAGTTCATTTTCATCTAGCTTATTGCCATTTTAAGTTTATTTACTTACCTTAAATGTTATGGAATCTGTGTTATGAGGAGCTCTTTTCACCTTTATGAACTAATTTGCAGGTAGGAGAGCGGCTTTTGAGGGGAAAAAAGAAAAAGAAAATCCTTTAAATAATGTTTTAACACAATATAATGAGAAATATATTATAACACATTATCTAACTTATGTAATCTCTACTATACTTAATTCTCAATTCCAAATTTCAGCATCAAATCCATTATAATCATATCCTATATATCAAATTCAAAGTGGGTTTTACCTGTTGACTTCAGGGTAGACGGGACCTTTTGCCAACTCTAATTAGACTGCAGACCTGACAAACTATGATTACCAAGATTTTGGGTACGAATCAAATGAAATTGATTAACAAAGTGGGATATACACAAAAGTGTTTCACAGAGTAAAGCAAAGTGAAAAAAAGAGAAACAGACCACAGCCTATTAATATAATCATTCATCTTATAGTTCTTTCTTAGACTCAAAGATGATCCCCATTTCTAGTGCAGTTAAATCAACCTGAAAGATGTGAATTCAGGATATGAATGCTTACTATGTTGCAAAATCTTCATACTTACTCTTAAGTACGTTGGTGAAAAGCGGGCCTCAGTCATTCAATGAAGTATTTGCATCGACATTTACTTCAACCCCGAGCTAACATCACATCCAGTTGCTTCAAACTAGCATTAGAAGAGGTGCCATCCAAAGAAGAAGCTTTCCTCGAATTCCTACTGGTGTAATTATAGTCTTCTTGCTTATATGGATGCTCCTTATAAACTACCTATGCAGATGGAGCAACGCTATCATGCTAACCGTGAAAAGAGCGGCATTCCCCAGAATCCCACCTACTTGTTCCAATTTAAGAGACTTCTTTGCAAGATCAAAACTTGAAATGAGGACTCTGAAAAGTAAATTGGACCTTCTCCCTTCAAACTTAACAAGGTTTTCAGCTGGGCAATATAGGCCGGGGAGATGAACCGACTAGCATCCTGTACGTCCCCAGCTAAACCAAAACCTTCTTCAATCACTTTGTACTTCTTACCCTGATGTTCAGCCAATCTCATTGCAAGGATAATCGTGCTTTTCTCTAATCGAGCAATTGCAGCATCTCGTTCAGCCAGCTGTTGGATTTGTACAATCTGCAAAACAAAACAAGTAGCTGTTATGTGATCCAAGAACGATTCTCAGGAAAGTTAATCTCTTTCCCCTTATTTACGTTAGTTCCCTTCCTTGCAGAACCTATGTTTGGTGATGAAAAAAACTGGCAGCACTTGTCAAAGACAAGGTCTGCGGAGATTGGGCCAAATTACTCTACTCCTAATTAGCTAATTTTTATGATAACTTCTTCCTTTCAGTATTGCATAACGTAATAGCCTTATATACGCAAAGAAACATAAAAGTTCCACCTAAACTAGAACTCCTAGAAAGACTCCTATTCAAGTTGTTTTAGGACTCTTAGAAAGACTCTTATTCAAGTTGTTTTATTAACATAACTATAACAGAAACTAATGCAGAAATAAGAAGGAAATAATAGACTTCTACTAACAACAAAATACTCCTCTAATAGACTCCTAATAAAACACTCACCCATATCATTAGCATAAAATTCTCCTGAAATATCCTCCATATTCAAAAGAATGATGCGTCTGAACTGAGAACGTGAGAAACATTTTCCTCCACCACGGTTCAAATATGGTGAAGCCTTATATGCTTTCCAATTAACAAGCTGATAGATCTAATCTGCATCATTTGACGTAGACATGAGTGATCCTAACCAAGCATCTGTTTGAAAATACAACAATTGAGCAAAGACCATCTTCACAACGACATGAAAACCAATTGTCGATCATTTCCTCAATTAAATGTGATTGTTAAGAATACATTGGTCAACTTTCTTTTCAGATACTTATTGATGCTACACTTAACTTGATATGGACCATCACATTCAATGGTGATCATCTTTGTCTCTCTCGGCCGCATGCTTTTTGATAACGGATAACCAAATCAATTAGAAACAGGATCAATTTAAGTGGATATAATGCTCACTTTTTCTACAAGTTCAACACATCACGTAAAAAGAAAGTCTCCAAGACAAGGCTTAAGCCTCCAATGAAAATTCTTAATGGCCTGAAAAGATAAAACATCTTGAAAAGATAACAACGGTTTAGGACTTCTCGGCCTATTTGGATGTTCGTTAAAGAGGACAAAATTGGATATTCCTTAGGCAATGAACATATTCTCTACATTTCCATTTCCATTTCAGTAATTGAGATACTGGATTTCCATGACCAAGCACAAAAGCTTTTGATTTTCCAGGAAACCAATCAGAAGATAACCATAACCAAATTTCGCAAATAACTAAGGGTCGTAGCTCAGGACAAAATCCTCCGCTTGATATATTTAGGCAGTAATTCGATACCTAAAATATGCCTAACCACAACAATTCAAATTCCTTCACCAACCATCAGAGCCAAACATAATTAACATGTCGTAGCAAAACCCAATCCAACGAAGAAGATACAAGACAGAGAAAAGGCTCACTTACATGAAAAAACTTTTAACTGGTCCTCAAGATTCTCCAAAGCAGTTCTGATAGCGTTGAGACTCTCGGCCTCATGGATTACGGATTCATTATCATCCAGCCCAAAATCCTTCACAAACACGAAGCCTTCCTGATTATTGTCGACGACGTCGTCGTAGAGCTTCTTCTTATCGGATTTCCTTAGGGTTTTGACGGAATTGAGAAAATGGGCTCTCGAAATCGAGTGAAATGCGTTGCTGAGCTTGTCATGCAACTCCCAGATCTTCTCCAGAACTGGCTCGACTTCCTCGGTCTCCATGTCCCACGTCATTTTTGGGCAAATAAAAGCTCCCACTTGTTCCAATTTAAGAAACTTCAAATTTATTAAATTTGAATTCAATTTGAGGTTGAAGTTTGATTAAGTAAAATTATTTATTTAATAATTTTTAATTCATTAGTTAATTTGAAGTTTGATTCCTTAATTAATTTATTAAATAATTAAGTGAAATTATTTATTTAATATTATTTTAATTCATTAGTTAATTTGAAGTTTGATTCCTTAATTAATTTTGTTAATTCATTAGTTAATTATTAGTGATAATGCTAAGAGAAAACGAATGTTGTCTTAATAATTGTGAAAGCCCGTTATGGTTGGGTCTGAACTCTGAAATGTGATGCTCCTATGCTTCAGGGCTTCATGGATCGTGGGCTTCTGTTATTTTTTTCGGGTTGAAATTCGCTTGAATTTAAATAGTTCGGTTAATAATATCTTGATATCTCGAGAAACGAGAAAAACCCCATTTTAAGAAAATAAAAATGCAAAAAATTCAGATTTATTTCATCCTTAGCTGGTTTTACAATAGTCTAATATTACTCGAATCTTTTAAACCTTAAAATTCTTGTGTTACTAGATTCAATATCAAAGTTCGGGATTATAAAAGTAAAGCAAAGATTCGACTAATATTTTAAAAACTTCATCGATTTGACCGAATTCACAATAAAAATCTTAAACTGGTTAACTTTTCAATTTGATTTTTAATTTTATGGTCTGATTTCGATTAATAATTTTTGTTATTAAAAATGATCATTTTATTAATTAATCAATCAATTTTCGTAAACTAATCAGTTTTTATAAATAAAAATAAATAAATAAATTTTTATTTAATAATCTAATTTTTTAATTAAACTTTAAATTTTTCGAAAAGCAATAATAATCCTTTTCAATTATTTTTAAAATTTTCAAATTTATTTTATCTTAAACCGATTTTATAATAATCTAATATTACTTGAACCTTTTAAATCTTAAAACTCTTGTATTATCAAATTAAATAATCACATTAAACAAAGTAGTTGTAGTGAATAATCCTATCATAATGTAAGTATTACTCTATTGGGAATTGAAAGTTTTAGTTCAATCTGTTATAGTTGAGTTCTGCCCAATAATCTTGCAAAGAATCAAAGGTTGGTATTATTCCAACTTATAATAATAATAATATACAATAATACCAAAATAGATACTTTTAGTGAACTAATGAAGTCTCGAGAACAACTAGAAGTCAGAACCATACCCTTAATTGCAAGCAATTTAAGTTGAACATTGATTAATTTAGTTCTAAAAAATTCCTATATAGTTATATAATCAACTTTAAGTGAATTACAAAATAATTAATGATTTTTTATATTTTATAAAATATTTTTATTGTTAAAAATCGATCATTTTATTAACTAAATGACCAATTTTTACAAATTATTGAGTTTTAATAAACAATTAAATTTTATTTAATAGTCTTTTTTTTCAATTGCAGTTTGAATTTTTTAATGGTTAAAGATATTCTTCTTCCTTAAAAAGTTGTAAACACGGAATAAACTTCTCTATCTTCGCACCCCTAATCACTGTTCTTTGTATGCTTTGGATGATGAGACTATTGAACACTTGTTCTTTGAATGTTCTTTCTTTAAAACTGTATGGGTACATTGTCTCAACCACTTCCAAATATGCATTCCCAATAAGACAACCCTTCACTCCATTCTCAATTGGTTTAACCAGTCCTCTAATTTCCGAACTTGTAACATTTACCTTTTTTCCATCTACCTTTTTGTTACTGTCTATAATCTTTGGACTAAAAGAAATACTCGAACTTTTAAAGATGAAGTTTTGGATGTGAGGAGCTTAAATTCTAGAGTGATCTTTCAAGTTATAGAACATCTCAGCTCAAATATTGAGAGAAAGTAGTCGTTGGATTACTTATTTTCTAATAATATTTTTGCAGATTTTGTTTTCAGGTTTGCAAGAGAGAGGATATCCAACCTTTGCGGTATCTAAAGCGGAAAAGAAGTCAGGTCCAGGAAATATCCTTGTCTCCAATCACCAAAACATGGAGTTGGCAGGCTATGGCCTTTCCATGAAACAGATTAGATGATTTTTATGAAGGTGTTCATAAACTTTAATAGTAGGAGAGCCATCTCCCACAGTTGGAACCCAGTAGATCAATTAATGGTATAATAATGGAAATATGTGAGAGGCGGGTTAACTTTGACAGTGACTGTCAGTTCATCTTAAGTTGTGTTGCTGGTTGAATTGGCTTGTAAACGAGAGATAAGATTTTCTGTCCAATTTTATTCTGTCTTATTTTGTCCTATAAAATTTTAGTCATTTATTTTGTGAGACTCACGTGAGACTCACATAAATAAATAGTTGAGATTCATTAGACACAATAAGACACCATAATATTAGACAGAGGATCTGAACGCTGTAAATAAATGATGGTTTATCAGTATTGCTGTAAATTGTTTGTCGGTAAACTTGTACTGGTTAGATAAACAAGCTCTATAAGCTCTTTTTGGTATGAAGGTTGTATAGAAGTTCGGTTGTTTGTGTTTTGTCGCAAGGAAGTGTTGTAGCTTGCTTATGTATTCACATTAGGTTTTTATTTTTTTGCAGGCAAGAGATTACTGCTCAGATAATTTTCAGAGGTGTACATAATATTTCTTTTTTGTATAAAAACTTACTAATTAAAAAAAAAGGACTTTCTTTTTCGTCCATTTTTTAAATTCTTTAATTTTAACCGAATCTTAAAATGCTTATCTTTTGGTTTTAACTTTTGGACAGATTTTTAAAACATTTCTTATTAAGGGCATATTCCACCAACTTATGCAAAGATTCACATGGATTTAGTAAAACTTAGACAATATCGCATCCTTCTTGTTTAATAAATTCACAAGACCCATTTAAGTCAATAACTTGCATTTGTTTCCTATCATTATTATTATTATTATTATTTTTACACGGGAAAGAAAAACAAGGAGACTAGCTTCGATAATCGAATCCCCGACGCAGGGATCTAGGGTAGAGAAATCCTTACTGGTCCCGGTGAAGATCAGCCAAAAGGCTCCAGGGAGGCTCTCGCAATAAATGTAGGCCCGGCGCCGCGACCGTAGCTAGAGAAGCCAAATGATCTGCACATCAGTTCCCCTCGCGAGGCGTGTGTGCCAAATGAACGTCCCAGTCCTATCATTATTAATTCATCATTAGGAAAATGTTATTACTTTAATTAAATAACAATTTTCTTTCTCTTTCACGTCCCAAATAAAACATATATCAATGAAGTTGACATTAATTTATATCAATAAATTTGATAATAATTTATTTAAATGAAGTTGACCACGCTTAATTTTGCCTTTTTTAATCCTTATAAATATTTAATGAAAATTTTTAACAATTTTGGATAATTAATAGGTAATAACATATTTAATTATGAAAAAAGATTTGTATAAATTCAAACAAATAGTAAAATTTTAATATATTAAATTTTATGATAAAATATATTAATTTTCTTTGTAGTTTACGAAATTTTCCAAAAACTATATAATCTTTAATTAAACAAAAACTCTTTCAATTTATTAGTCTTTCATAAATTTTATTATTTTAAATTTTGATTAAAAAATAATAATGAAACACACTTGGTATAAATATTTGAAATATAAAATAATCAAATATTACTAAACTACAAGAAAGATTTGTTTCTTTTACCCTAAATTTTGATATTTTGAACTTTAAGTTAATTAATAAAACTTATATATGGAAAAGTTTTAATGTATGTGTATTAATAACTTCTGAAGCAAACTAGATCAAACCTGTGTTCGATCAAACCTATGTTACATAGAGTCAGATCCTCTGTCCAGTTTTACTCTGTCTTATTCTGTCTCATGAAATCTCAGCCATTTATTTTGTGGGACCCACGTGAGCCTCATGCGGACCCCACATAAATAAATGGCTGAGATTTATTGGACACAATAAGACACCATAATATTAGACAGGAGATCTGGACTCAAAAGACACCAGCTTCCTACCATTGCCTCCGACCAGGTTCACAATGTTGAGCTCTATGAAGGTGATTGGGAGATTGTCTGCTCTGTTAAGGCTTGGAATTATACCCTAGGTAATAGAGAACCAACCACAATATTATTTAATTATTATGTACCTTTTTTTAATTATTCTCTAACTTTACTAAGAAGTTTCTATCACGTGAGACTTGAATCTTTTAAAAATAAATGTAGAAGTAATTACTACTATTAATTTAACTTGGAAAATAGCAAGAATAATTCTCAGTTTAATGGTGTATGGAATTCGAGAAACTAAATGAGGATGTGTCAGCTCCAAATGCTTTCCTGGATCTCGCAGTCAAGGTCACTAAAGACATTGATTCTCATCCTGTGCGAGCCGTTGTTCATTGATCCTAGGCAATAGCATTAAAAATACGCTTCATTTAATAAAATGTTTATAGGGTTATTGTGCGCATGTGATACCAATATGGGCTTTGTGGAATTTCTTTTTGAGAAATGCTATTCTCATAATCCATAAGCCATGTTGTCTTCTACAGCTATGGGCAACTTTGAATTTTTCATGATCCTGCAATGGATGTTAACTCTTTCTATCTTCCTTTTGTTTATAATTGCATCTAAGGTTGAAGGTTTTATTAACAAAATTTACAAAATATTTTCGACTTGACATGCTCGACATAAAAAGAAAGAGACAGGAGAAATTTTGAGGGTTGTCATTCTTTTAAAAAATTAACCCCAATCGGGCTCTAATTGCTTTCTTGTAACCCCACGTCAAATCTTAATGGAGTGTTTGGTTAACTGGAATAATCGTTCTACTCCTAATCTATTCTTGTAATAAGTTATTCTTTTGTTTGGTTTAAAAAATATACATAATATATAATCTAATGGTTTACTTATTCCTTATGTGTGAGGAATAAGTAAACACATCATCCCCTATCTTTATCCATTTCAAGTAAGTTGGGAATAAAAATAAGGATTTGTTGAACAAAAATATCATTAAGAAATTTACATAACTATTTAGTAATAAAAATATAACAATAATAATATAATTAGTGTGGGCAAATAGATATTTTGATATTTTTGTTAGTTATTCATTTGTTATTCCAAATTTATGCTTTCAAACTAAATATTAATATTATATCATCGTTAGAAATTTTTAAAAATAAATCAAACTAAATAATAAATACAGTATTCTATTTTATTTTTTATTTATTCTATTCCTAAAAATTAACTATTTTATTCTTTCTCTATTTTTTTGTACATGAATCAAAAGCCTCGTAAAAGTTTTAACTTTCTACGATTACAAAGTTCAGTCCATCTGTTCAAGTCAATAAGTCCCTTAAAAAATCGACTAGGATGTACGCCAATCTGAAAATATATTCCAGACGATTTCTTCCAGCCCAACTTTAGCTCAATGGGTCAATTAACAATTCCTTATTTTGGACCTATGAGCCTTATGAATGAACCAATTTATCGCGCAGCTATACCTATAGGCTATACCGCCTCACAACTACAATTCTTTGACAACAAAAATTACTTTATAACAAGTCAGGGACAAGCATACTTTTAGGTTTTATTCTCTATTTCAAGAATATTTTAAAAATTAAATTATAAAAATAAGAAAAAATAAAGTTAAATAACTAAGATTTAACAATTAAATGAATTCAAAAGATCTTTTGATTTTTTTTTAAAATATACAAATACTGAAAGAAGTAGCAACATGCACTAAGCCCTGTATCAATAAAATATTTTCGTGTTGTTGTTTCAAGGAAGCAGCCTTCTCTATGTAACGTAGGAATAATACTGCTTACTACCAAGGAGTAAATATTAAAGGATTCCTCTGTCACAAACATGTCAAGTTTCGAAGAAAGTCTTTCTGCTTCACAATAAAGAAAACCATAATCGTACATGTATGAGTGTCTTCTCGATGGGATCCTCTAGATCATGTCACGTCTCTGCCTCCACGACCATTCGCGTAATCCACGAGCGACGTTTGTTTAAATTCATGTCTACTCATCAACTGCACACCATCAATGCCCTTAATCTCTCTACTCATCAACTACACACCATCAATGCACTTATTAATCATTCACACGATTCCTTATCTAGCTTCAATTCTTTATCAGATTTTCTGGGTTTCAAATTTGGTAACTGTTAATTTCGTTCGTTCAGTACCATGCATTTTCTTCGGAAGTCCATATTTTGCACAGTTGCTTGGATACTGTTATTCTATGTTTATTTTATTTTTCGAGTATTTATCTATTTAATAAATATAAATAAATAAATATTTATAAAATAAGATAGACATTAATGTCATCCATTGCTCGGGAGTAGTTACTTTGTTAAAGATTTGGTTGGAGTTATGACTAACTGCAAAATGTCATCCATTGCTCGGGAGTAGTTACTTTTTTAAAGATTTGGTTGGAGTTATGACTAACTGCAAAATTGTCGCAATAATGGCTTACCGAGATTGTGACCCACTTGGATTTTTTTTTTTTTTTAAGAAATGACCCCTTAGATTTTTGGTTATGATTATCTGAGGTGTTGATCAACCGTTGATCCAGTTGTTTTCAACGTACTAACGACCGACAAAATTAGTATCCTGTATACTCTCTCCTATTTAAAATAAGTATCGTTTTAGAAAGATTTTAATTATTCAAAATAAGTGTCGTTTATGACTTTTTATGCATATTTATGATTTTACTTCCAAAATTACCCTTTAATTTCTCTCACATCTTAATTATACAGATTATATTTTCAAGGCACTTTAATATGTAATTAATAAAGGTATATCAGACATTTCATTAACTTTCTTAATAAGTGTGTATTCCTCTAAAACGACACTTATTTTGAATAGGAGAGAGTATTACCTGATCTAACTCAAAAGCCAAAAACTAAATCCAACCACAAAAGGTATAGATAAGTTCTTAACATTTTTATTTTTAGTAAAACATCTGTTCACTTGAAGATCTTAATATATTAGATTTTATTATTATTAAATACTCATAAATCGGTCCTTAACATATTGAAATTCAAGATATATCCTATAAATATATTAGAAATTACTAACGAATTATTAAAATTTTCTTACAATATAAATAAGTTTTCATGAAAAATCATTAATCTTATAAATGTTGTCTAAATAAGAATTATTTCAATGGAATATGTTATCAATAACAATTAATTTATAAGAATTAAATATTAATATATTTTAGAAAATTTATAATAATTTTAAGAGTAGATTTTTTTTTTTTTGGTAAATAAAGAGTAGATTCTTACTTTTGAAGTAGAAAATATGTAAGTATATACATGGAGTAACTCACCTCCCTTCTTATTGTGATGAGGATTGAAATTAACTCCATATTTTCTTTTTAAAATAAATTTATTTTAAAATATTATTAAAGACTCACAATTCAGTTGTTAAGATATTAAAATTTAATATGCATCCTATAAGTTTGCTAAAAATTACTAATGAATTATTAAAATTTACTTATAGTATAAATAAGTTGTCATGAAAACATTAATTTTGTTATTAAGTTTCGTCAAAATAAGAATTGTTTCAATGGCATATGTTAAAATTAAGAATTAACTTATAGATATCAAAATATTAGAGATTTATTTAGATTTTATAAAAATTATAAAAGTAAGAATTTAACATAGATTTGATATATATTTGATTCAATTTTAACATGCAAGAGAACAAATTGTGAAGAAGATTGAGATTGATTCTAGGTTGCCTTTTTAAAAGATAATTATTTATATTTTATATATGTGTAAGATCTAATGAAATTCAATAAGTTTTTGAAAATCTAAAAGGATGTGGTTTTGCAAAATCTGGTTTGGGCTCAGGTGCTTTGAGTTATTTCTGTCGGTTGCTTAATGAACTGTGTGAGCAACTGTTAATATTTCTGTCTACATCTGTGGGGTCCTTACCCAATTTAATCAACTTTCACACACTCCGTGAAAGGTTTTACTGAGTTGACTCACTCAACATTATCCCTCGTACTCACACTCCATGAAAGTAAACCACTCTTAATAGCACGACCACCTTGTGTTAACTTTAACAAAGGATTTTAGAAACAGTGATTGTTAATAAAGATGATAATAAAACAATTCAAGTAGTTGAATCTAAAATAACATAAACAAAGAAGACACTTGAGTTAATAAAGCAACTCTCCCAAATATGTAGCTTCATCAACTGAAAATATGGGAAGTTATCCAATAAGAATTTTTTTGTGAGCCTTCGATATTGTCATTGTAGCATCCCACACACAGCAGTCACATCACTCAATAAGCGAACAATCGTTTCATCAACGAAACGTCACAAATAATAGAGAGGAAACATCATAACACTATTGGATTTTTTCACCACTTAAACATTAGCCCAAAAAAATCACGCCCATTAGAGAAAAATGTAGCTGCCTAACATAGATGGAATCCCTGAAAAGCCTAGCTGCCTTAGATAACCACAATCACCAAAATAGGCTACTAAAGATAGGTCTAAAATCACAAAAAAAAAACTGGACATTATCCTTATTAAGATATGGTGATTTTATCCCAATTAAATCCTATCATCACTAGGATTTTATCCTTCTTGTAATCTTATCTTTAAGAAGCCCACATAAGGTAGATTAACTATCATAATGATATACCACAATTATCCACCTATGTCCAATTATAAATAATGCCCAAAATTAATTAACAAGATATCTCAACAAATATCTTAACAATCTTTACCTTTTGGCATTATTTGTCACATATGATAACTCCCCTTAAAGAAGATAATTGGACACTCCCCCTTAATGAAACATCAAGTTCTAAATAACGTCCAAATAACATTAGTTCACATAACACCAAGTTCGTTAAGTTCACATAAACAATTGGCAAATGTCGAAAGAAATAGTAATCCCATGTTAACAAAACAACCGACAATCATCCAAACAAAATATCTAATTTTCTCCTGTTTGAGACAAAAATATGCCAAAAAGAAGAATGTCTTCAATGCGATCAATCTCAGTGAATAAGGAGGCATAAAAATCAACAGTAGGTGTAGCGGAAGAATCATAAGCACGCCAAGATGATAATTCACTACCAATCAATACACTAGCCAACGTATCATTATTCACATCGAAATCATCCGCATACAACTGATCCCTAATCAAATTAAAAAAATCCAAAAATTAATTTAGACAAATCGTAATCAAACTTAATCAATCTCCCCCTTACATAAACCATATGAAAGTATATTGCCCAAGCTCATACATCTTACGATATAGAGAGAAACCAAGATAAAACTTGAAAAACCCAAATAATAAAAAATCCAAAACTTCCTACGAGTCTCGAAAAGCATCACCATTTTCTCAACATAACTCCATAAATCAAAATCTGGAAGAAGAACTATCAAACCATCAAGTAAAGCCTCATTTTGACATCAAATATACTATTCAACAAGTAAGAAAAAGACAAACACACACCAATAACCTAAACCTTAGAAAACCAATAAATTAAAAACTCAGAAAGTCTAGACGTTAACTCCTTCAAACCGTTTTTTAAAAAATAACTAACATCAATATACTTCAAGAATGTAAAGCACACAGTTCCTGTGCCCCTCGAAGAAATTCAAAACTGGGTTTATTCCTCTTCGCTTTAACTCTATCATCGGATGTCTGGTTGGTTTCTTCCTCAGATGCAACCAACTGGTCCTCTGTCTGACTAGTTTCTTTTCCAGCAACAACTAATTGTGAATTTGGACAGTTTCTGATTATAGCTTCATTATGTCCTTGTTTTGATTTGTGAAGATTATTTTAAATGTTTTCTTCTACCACCTTATTAATTTTTTGGTGCTATAGAGACATATAATCATATGCAGCTGAATTGCAAGAAGTAATAGCTTGTTGTTGCAATAATTATCCGCCAATCTTTTGCCACTTACTAAGCACTCTCCTTGTTCATTCTAACACCTTACATCTATCATTAGTAAATTTAGTAAACAGCCCATCATCACAAAGTTTACTGATACTTATCAATTTGGTTTTTAAACCATCCATATGAAGCACGTTTTTGAAGTGAGGTAGTCCATCCATGCAAAGAGCTCCTCTACCAATCACCTTTGCTTTCTTCTCATCACCAAAAGTAACATGACCTTCCATACAACTTTGATAATCCATCAAGTTGCTTCTTTCACATATCATATGATGTGAACACCCACTGTTAAAATACCAACCATTATGAGAAGTAGCTCGTATAGATTTAAAAGGTACAAGTTCTTGTAATTGACCATTTCTACCCCAAATATGCTTTGGTAACATTGACTACTATTGAAAGTTCATCGAAGAGTGTCAAGATCTTCAATTTTGAGCCCTCTAAAGTTTGAAATATCATTTGTAACAGCTTTTAACAATTCAACCTTATGTGTTCGTTTACCCACAAAAGTGACATGTAAGCACAAACTTTTGGTTCCTCTTTGAAGTTTCTCCTTCAAAAATTTTTGCTTCACCATTTTGCCCATTATTCAACTTAGAATATTCACCTTTATAACCAACACCTTGAAAGTCCATTTTTCTCTTACCAATTTCCAACAATTGTTTTAGCTTTTCAGTACCTCCATTTGGCATCCTTATTACTTTTTCAATATTGATCAGCTTCAACCATGTTTCATCAAGCTCATCTATTATAGATAGCAACTTCTTCTCAAGATCTTGAATGATATTTTTCATAGTAGAATTTTCCTTCTTTAGGTTATCATTCTTCTTACACATTTGCACTCATTTTGCATACATTAACTCATAAGCTTTGCAAATATCCTTTTTTGTATTCTAAATCACTACCATGTGGCATGGACACAATCTTAGTGGTAAAAAGACTTCCAAGGTCAAATGGTGTGCCATTTGTTTACCCAAATAATATAATGGATTAGGTATCAACTTAGCTAGTAGAATGAGCAAGGTATTGTTAGCTAAAAAGCTAAGGAGGATTTGCTATGCTATGGAGAACCTCTGGGTGAAATGGGTGCACATGTTTCATGTCAAACCAGGAAGCGTTTGATATGTGGCTCAAAAAATGTTCTCAATCCTACACATTTCAACAAATATTATGAACAAATATTTTATGCATTCTCATATCAAGCAATACATTAGAGATGGAAAGGGCACAACATTCTAGTTTGACAACTGGCATTCTCTTGGACCTTATTTTTCAGCTCTAACATAGTTAATCCCTGATAACAACAAAATGCACATATTTGTTGGCACTGACAACTGGTATTGTTGGACCCCGAACCTTTTTGAGTAATTGAGGAATTGTTCATGATTATTCAGGTATAAAGAAAAGAGAATTCATGAAATTGAAATGAAATGGAAGATATGGTTTACATACAAAATGGATTATATGTGAAATATTGGGGGTTAAAAGCTGGAAAGTGCAGTTGAAAATGTTCATGGAACATGTTTCGATGTTTTAGCCATAAGTTGATCTCTAGTTATCCAAATGAGATGATTCTTGATTTGGATTAAATTAGAGACATAAGGCTACAAGTTGTATGAAGAAATTGAGTTCTAATTCAATCTCTAAGAAAGTCAATTTTCAGATGGAAGTCATGTGCAGGATAATATTTTAGAATAAGAACAGTATGAAATGCTCGGTGTATAATTGTCAGAATATGGAACCAAATTGAATGATTTTTGATGTCATTGGAAAATTAAGACAATGAGGAACATTTGTCTAGAAGGAAGTTTTAGTAAATTCCTTCAATTTCATGATTAGAAAATGTCTTGATTTTTGGAAAGAGCTAGGCAAGGAATTAAATGCATTTTAATGTCTTAATAGAGTATTTTGTGAAATTAATTAGCATGTTAATGGGATTTAATTAACATGTTAATTTGACTAAGACTATATGACATGGATTAAGTTGTATTAAGGTGTTAAGTTGGTGACTTATGCATGAGGGGCAAAAAGGGAAGACAACTTAAGTTTTAAAGAACCTAGGCTTTTCATTAAGGGCACTATGGACATTTTAGCAACATAAGTGGTATAAAAGGGAACAAACAAGAGTGGTCTTTCATTTTAGAAGGGAGAGAACGAAAATGAGAGGGGAGAAGAGAGAGAAGGTCGTGGAGAAAAGAAGGGGAAGAAGAAAGATGATGCTAGGGCTTTGATTTTCTAAGCATTCAAGGAGGTTTTTGAAGTAAATCCAAGAAGGAAAAACGTGGAGGAGCATGAGAGCTTCAAGATGAGCCAAGAAATTTCGAAAATGGTGGAGATCCAAGGTAAGATGATTTTTCCATCTTTGGGTTTTTGAGAACTCTTGGTTTAGATAGTTTGGGAAATGTATGGGCTTGTGAATTCTAAGATCAATTTTGGATGATTGTGTTCTTAGGGTTTTCAATTGAAATCACTATTTGTGATTTGGGGATTTGCCATTGATGAAGGGAATTGAGGCAAGAGAAATCAAGGAAAGGCATGGAAAGGCAATTGGAGCAAGTTTTCAAGCAAGGAAA
>JAOTBA010000019.1:5849-17866 GCA_025629845.1 Erythroxylum squamatum
GTGATTCTTAATAGTGGTAAATGGGTATTGCTGTCGGTAGTATGATTGATAATGGATCTTAGTTGAAGACGCTCTTCGTATATATTAGGAATTGGGAGAGTGAAGAAAATCTGTTTATTTGGAGTAGTTAAGGCTTACTTTTCTGTGTATATTCCTGAGTTGATGATAGAATTTACAAAACTATGTAATGAATAATCTTTGTTTTATAGGATAGGATAAAATCTCTCGTGCTTGGTGATTGTGTGGAGGGTGTTGGGACACTTGCATTTTCTACAATTCTTTTTCTCTATTTAGCTGGACGGATTGTAGCAGGGGAGATAAGCTGTTGCAGTTGTGATCAATTTCACACTTTGTGATCAAACAATCCTGTTTCATGTTGCCTCTTGCGAGTATGGTTTGCTGTGGAATCACGAAAGAGAGAACTGATTTTTAATTGTCTACCAATTAAGTTTGTTCTTTTAATTGTTTTTTCATGGCTCACGCTAATGTTATTGATTCGGAGGCTGAATGTGGCTATAGTTTTAATGTTGCTACTTTCATTTTGCAGATGGACTGCCCATCATATACTAAGGAACCATACTTCAGGGAATATTGTAGAGTAGATCGTATATGAAAATTATGATCTTTTAGCATTTGCATAAAAAATAGCGAAATTTCTTGCGGATCATGATTTAAGAGATACAGGCCATTCAAGGGTTTAATACTTATTACTAGTCCAATCATGTAACACTTCCTAGAATCTATGGAGATAATACCGTTGTTGATAAATTTTGTCTTAGGATTTTCTTTTACGTGTTCCAAAGTTGGTTAATGGTGCTGTTAAAACTTTTCTGCTGTTTAGAAATGACATTGTAAGTGGCAAAAAGAAAAGATGGAAAGTATAATTCCATAAGAGATTTAAAGCTGCTTATGCTCGTCAGTCCAACACCTGAAACTTACATTCTCACAAGCCATGCGAATACCAATAGCTTCAGAAGCCAACACAATAAATATGTTTGAAACATCTTTGGGGAAGAAGTAAAATGAATGGGGGTTGAGAAGCAATGATAAGTTCGGAAATTCTGAAACCAAATCATTAACCAGGTTCTTGAGCAACGACAAATAAATCCAAGAGGATGTAAATATTTATACACAGAAAATTGTATAGCCTTATATTCTATTGTAATAGTATTCATGCCTTCAACTTGTAATCAGGATGCTATGGAACCTTATAAATTATTTTTTTCTTTGGACTTCCTTCCATAGTTTAACTCAAAATGAATTTTACTATTATTATTATTTTTATTTATTTATTTTTATTTTTATTTTTATTTTTATTTTTATTATTATTATATGTTCTATATTTTTTATTAAAATTATAAACTTAATTTTTATATATGTTCTATATTTTTTATTAAAATTATAAACTTAATTTTTGTAAAATTAACTATCTAAAATCTAAATTCCTATAAAAATATTCAACGAAATATTAAGATATATAATATTCATACCTTTATAATTTTTTTTAAAAGTTACGTCCTCATAAGTTATTTTACACATAAACAGTTAATACTAAACAACTAATTTTACTAAACATCTCTAACAAACAGCTAATGTAATTCGCTGGTCAAATCAGCTAACAGAATCAACTATCAGCTGATTGCCAAACAGGGCCAAAATTTGGAAGAAAACATTTATAAATTTTTCTACAAGAGATTATTGTGAACCAATGAGAATCCAAAATTCCTCAAATTCTCAATGACAGACATGTGCTTCCTAATCATATCTTCTTTTTTTTGAAAGAGAAGAACTAAGTGATAAGGGAAACAAAATGAGAAAACCTAAACATGGTCATAGAATCCACTAAAGAACCTCCACAATCCACGATAGAGTTAATCATAAAGAAGGAATAGCTCAAATCCAGAGGAGCTAGAGAACTCGTCTGACTCCACCTACTACGCAGAAGGAAACCAATCTAACCTAGGTGGTTTCCTCCCTGCATAGGAAAATGGGACAACCATAAGAAAAAAAAAATCAAAGAGAAAAAAAAATCTTAACCATATCAATATTAGCTTGGAACTTAAGGAGTTTAAATTATCTTAATAAATAATAGGCTTTGCATGATTTTTTTCAATATTTTAAAAATCGGACTAGACATTGAACCGATCAAAGGAAAGTTTTAAGATTTAAAGGTTCAATCGGTAGTAAACTGCTATAAAACCGATATACAATAAATAAGAAGTAAAATTTATAAGAATAAGTAAAAACAAAATATTTTATTGAAATAAAAAATACACCAATGTCTATTATTATATAATGAATTAATAATAAATAAATATGAATCTAATATAAAACTTAAAATAACATTAAAAATCAAAATTGTATTTATGAAAGAGGTTGTGTTTCATCATTATCAAAAACTCCAAATTCTCAAACGCTATTTAAACACTCGTAAATTACGCTTTCATCCAAAGTATTTGCATCAACTTCTTCTACTACAGTAAAATAAATTACAAATTAGTAATGTATGAAATTATTATCAATTGTAAACTTGTAATACATTATACTTTTAACTTAAATATGATCAAAATAAGATACGAATTGACCATCAGTAGATGTTTTTAATTTATTCGTTGTGACAAATGTATTTTCTTTATAAATTGTCTTTTCAAGTTTATTGTAATCAAGATCAGGCAATGGTTCGTCTTTATCCAAAAATCAATATGTTTTATATAATCAATGTCAACTAGATCATATGTTTTCTTCTTACTAAATGCTCTGAATACATAATAGAGAAATTATAAAGTCAATAATGAAAATAAAATTAATGAAATAAAAATAAAACTATAAAATACTTGTTTTTCATTCTTAGATTATAAGTAACGTAAACAAGATCATTAAGTCTTTGATGTTCCAAACGATTTCGTTTCTTTGTATGAATAAGTTCAAAAACGTTCCAATTACGCTCACAACCTGATGCAGAAATTGTTTGACTGAGTAAACTAATAGCAAGTTTTCTCAATGTTGGAGCATTGTCACCGAATAATCTCCACCATTCATCTGCATTTTAAATTAATAGTTATGATACATAAATATATTAACAATAAATAAAGAATGAATTAAAAGTATAAAACTTACCTGGCTGCATTTTTTTCATCATAAGTTCTATCTTTGCTGATGATTTAACAAAACTCTCTATACCTTCACAATACAATTTAATTTAATTTATCGCTCGTGATTGCTCTTCAATAGAGAAAATACCTTTGCATTCAATCACATCAAACAGACCACCCATAATATTAATTATATGTGCGTCTTCACTATATAAGCAATAAGGATTGAGAAAATAAGATGCTAAGTGGATCTTTTGAGTAAGATGTTTATCCCATCGTCGGTCAATAATATCTATGTACAACTTATACAATTTCTCCTTCCCTTTGAAAAGATTTATAATTGTTTTGTAAATTCTATATATACCATCATATATATATATATATATATATATATCCCAAGGACGGCTTCTCATCTAAGTCAAAAATTCTCAACAACCTTATAAGTGGAGGCACAATCTTCACAATGATCAAACAAGCATCCCAAAATTTATTATCTAGAATAATAGCACAAACTTCTTTTCCTTTTTCACTCTTTGATAACTTATGACTTGAAAAGTGTTTACTTGTCACTAAATTTTGAAGTAATTGCTTATGTTCATAAACACTTTTCAAAGTAATAAATGTAGTTGCAAACATGGTAGCAGAGGGACGCATGATCTCAACCCAATCTTCTTGCTTTCTTAACCATGACAAAAAAGTGATATGATTATACATAAAAATTGTGAATCTTAGATGCATGGGAAGCAATACTAGAAATATGATCCATATCACCAATATTTTTTAAAATAAGATTTATACAATGAGCAACACATTGAAACCAATAAATATATCCATACTTTGATTATAATAGGTACTCAGTTGATACATAATTAGTTGAATTATCTGTAACAAAATGAACAACATTCTTTGGTCCATCCCACTCAACAACTTCATAAAATAATTCAGATAAAACATTAGCACTTTTTACCGTATCAAAAGCATCAACAAACTTGATAAAACTTATTCCAATATTACAAAAAACCAAGAAATTAATCAAGACTCTTTGTCTTTGATCAATCCATCATCGGCCATAATAGTGCATCTTGTCGATTCCCAACTAGAATTAATATGTATCCATAATTAACTGACATTCATTTTTAAAATCTTGAAGTAAAGGCACATGCAGCTTATAATAAAAAAGTACCTTAAATTCTGGACTTATTGTTGTTGTAGCATTTATTACTTTTTGAAAATATGGTGAATTTAAAGCATTTAAAGAAATGCAAGAGTGATAGAACTATTTGATCCATGCTCTTTTACATTGCAGAACAACATTCTTACTGGTCAAAATGCTTTTTAGACCAGGTTAAGAACCAGAAGTAGTTCTCGAATAAAAAGAAGAATTTATGTCAACTATAGCTATCCTTTTTTCCTTTCTCTAGTTCTTTTTTACTTGTTGCTGCAAATATTTTTCAATCATATCACGTACATTGAATGGTACGTTTTTGCAAGAAGCAATATTATCTTCAACTCCAGCAAGATGTTCTTTGATTATATAAATTCCACCCCTTTTAAATATTCTACCACAAAATATACAATTATATTGGATATTTCTATCATATGCTTGAGAAGAAGAAAAATAATTCCATACTAGATCGGTCTTACCACAAGTAGATAATGTGATATTCATCGAATCTTTTTCTAATAATTCTATATTCTCTATTATGATTTAACCTAAAGGTATAAAAAATAATGAGGGAAATTATGATCAAGACAAAAGTCTCTTACTTAAAATAATTATCTTCTTCAACAATTACAAGTTTAAATTTGTTCTTTAAGATACCCTTTTTTAACAATTTATAAACCTCATCTTATTGAATAAGGTACATTGTAAATATATAAAAAGATAGTCCCAAGTGTAAAATTGATTCTTAGGATACCATTTTAACATACCGAGGAATCTTCGAAAATATGCTATCACTTGAAATCTTAGATTTAACTAAATTCATGTTAAAGGAAAATCACAGAGAAATAATAAAAAAGTGAAAGTGAATGAAGTGCCCCCGTCTTTCAATGCCTCTAGTATGTCGAGGATGTGCGAAATGATGATCGAATTAATTGTTCTTGTATTAGACTGTAAAATTGACGTGAAATCAGTGGAAATCATATCTATAACCTCAAGCATTGAAAATAACTTCCGCATCATTAACCTAACTCCTATGGTCTCACATTTATATGCTAGCGGTTCTAGTTGAGATTTTCCCCTAACTCTCTTATTAATGCTATTGATATTGACTTTATTTCTAAAAAAAATATATCCTATGGTTTTATGCATGATATTTTGTTAACATTCTCTGACAAATTCGTAAATAAAAACGTAAGAACTTTACAAATTGTAGGTCACATTAGTTCGCGTGTCATTTGGAGAAGAGAAAATGTGCCAAAATATGTATACAACTCCCTTTCCAATTTCCAAAGTTCCGCCTTCCAGTTTTGGACTCGGATGCTCTGGCTGACTAGATAAGCTTTAGGAGAAAGGACAACGGCACTATTAACCGAATTTTTGCATACCTCCCTGATGGATGTGAGAATTGCAACTTGGATTATTCATTCTGTAATTAGACAAAAAGGCCAAATGTTCTTATAATTTATATAATTACGTGTCCTAATTATAGTAGTTGAGTTCCGTAAGAATCTCTGATCAACATCAGACAAGAAAGCCCTCATATCCAGACAAGCGTAGCTTTAGGTTGCACTTGTGCTCCGAAAAATCTACTCGTCCTCGCTACTACTATTACTTATGGTTCAGTGTTCACAGTCGCACCATCAATTACATTTGCTAAACCAGAGCACTCACCACCATGACGCCGTCGTTGAAGGCATAACCACCGTCACCAAATGGCATCACAAGATTCGCAAGCATTTGACGGGCACTACGCTGAACTCAAAGACCACGATTTTGAAATACGAGGTCGAGCGCTCTTCTTCATCTTCCTCGTCTTCGGTGTTGTTCTTTTCGTCATCGTTTTCGTTCTCAACGCTCGCTGGATCTGTCGCTATGGTATCCAGGACTTCCCCACCACGAATTCTTCGTCTCGGGCCGATCTCCGGCCACCAGGTCGATCTCAGGGTCAGGGACTCGACCCAACAACCATTAGGACCTTGCCAATTTCTCTGCATCGACTGCTAATTACGGTTGTGTAACGGCTGTATATGTCTTGGTGTATTTGCAGAGGGCGATAAAGTTAAGGTTTTGCCTCGATGCCATCATCGTTTTCACAGTGAGTGTGCCAGTAAACCCAATTGCCCGCTGTGTAGGGATTCTCTGACAATTGAGTCAGCTCATGTTTCTATTGTATCCGAACAAGCAGGGGTCTACGATAACTTCTGAATTTGTGCTTTTATCTGTTTTATAATTGGGGCTGCTTCCGACACGGAGAAGGAATTATTTTTTTATGAATTTGCTCTTGGGATGAATAATTGACGTCCGTAGATATTTCTAAAGATATATTCGTGCTGCCTTAACTTCTATGCAAAAGGTCTGATATACTCCCTCATATTTGATTATAAAAAAAAGGTCTGATTGATCTTGCCATTTGTTCATCTCTTCACATTTTAAATATGAAATAATTTACCTCAAAAAGGCTCACTTTGTCATGCCTCCATCAAATGTACGTTACATCCTTGATCTGATGATCCTCGTAATATGTAAGAAGAGGTCAAATGCTAAGACGATACCTGGCGTGTACTATTTAGATTTTTAAATGAATTAACTTTGTTAATTATTTTACTTAAAAACCTAAAAACTTATTAATTATTTTAAGAATACAACCCAAAAACCTATTTCACCCTAGCATCCCCTATCTAACTCCAACTATAATCAACTTTATAATTTGCATCAAATCCCGAATATCCAAGTACGATTAACGTTTCTTCGTTATTCCTTTGTGGACTTTGATTGTTTCTTCCTCTATCTTTGTAAAATTCCTCTATTTCTTCTTACTTCTGCCTCCGTCCTCATTGATTTCTAGTAATCTTGAGCCATCTTTGTCCTCCAATAACAACTTGTTTAGAGGATTTGGAGTATTATGGTTTCAATACGTACTGTCTCCTTCTATTTATTTAGTGTTTATTGTTCTTACCCAAGAATAAAGAATTTTTTTTTTTGTGTTTATAGAGGCAAGATAGTCGAGGAATTAAGGTGATCCCCTTATGATCCTCCTTATTTCAGACTACAAAATTGAAGGTTGGCGGTTTAGCACATGCATGTGTATTCTTGATTTGTTTCAAACTCTTTTTTTTCTTGGGTGTATTTGTGATTTATTATGCTGCATTTGTTTGGTTGTATTTCAAAGTATTTGGGATTCTTGTGGTAACGTAAAAAGGGAGTTCAAAACATAGGCATACTAGTTAAGACTATAAAGATTTGTTCAAAAATAGAAAATATCAAAAGGATGCTATTTCTATTTTTTGTGAAGATTTGTTCAAAAGGAGAAACTATATTTCATTGTTTTATATAGTTTTGTGGTTATTTATTAGAATTGACCAATGAGTATTATAATGGGACTATTCTCCATATTCAATTCTTATCCAACATCTTTGTTTTAATTTTTTATCTACTTGACTAGTATTGGTACCTTTTGTTTCCTTAGGAATAAACTAGATGTCTATTTGATGTACATTCACTATTTAAAAGAAATGTCACAAATGATGTCATTTATTAGAGTACAATTTTTTTTAATTTAGTCTCATATACAACTTTCATAGTTTAAGATTGATTTTCTGCTAACCTATCTAACTCAACTATTAACCTATTTTTACTGTATAACTATCTTTTATTTCTTGCAAACAAAAAATAATTTATATCCCATCAATATTTATTTTCAACTAACAATTAACCCGAATCAATAAAATACATAGTCTAGTACCTAACTAGATTTCATTGTGTTATATTGTTTTGTGGATATTAACTAGTATTAAACATTTCAAAGTATCCATAAAATTTCTCAAATTGGAATATTAGCACAAGAATAACTTTCTTTCCATAAGATAGTGGCGAGATTCAAAATCATCATTTTATTTAATTTATTTCTTTGACATTTATAAGCTTATATTCTATATACGTTTGGACTTTTGCACCCTTAAATTTGCACTCATATTCCATGGTTATTTGCTTCAGTATTATGCGTATATATCCTCCAACTAATAATTGCTCCCATTTGTTTGTGGTCCCTGTTTAGTTATATTGCTCAAACCTTTTTTCTTCCACAACTTTCTTGCGAAGGTTTATTGTCTATTGTTGATTCCCATATTTTGTTACATTAATTCTTGATTAGTAGGGTTGGGGTATCATAGGTTATATATGGATTGTATATAGAACAAAAAAACTTATAAACATGCAATTGAGTTATATTAATAGTTTATAAAAGATACAAATTGGTTACTCAAACTTTTTAGAGGAGTCTTGCATGTCCTTAATAAGATAACATGTAAAACATGCAATTCTTTATGGTGATTTTCTCCGGAAATGAAGGTAAAGGTTAAATCTTATCTAATGTTGTACTCCCTAACTTCAGTGGTAGGTCCTCTCAACCTCATTCAAAGTTGCTTTGAACACATTAAACCATGTTTCTTATTAGTCTCAAAACTATTGTTACTAGCTACATTCTTTTGGTAAGTAAACACAAAAAGCTTAGGCATACAAGCACATGTAGACCTTTAAACTTGCTTGCTCCTCACTTATATAATCATAGCAATATCGAAGCCTTCAACCTCCTAAACTTAACTTGGGACCTTTTTAACTAAAAAATAAAATTTTCAATCTCTTTAGTCTTGACAATTTATTTTGTTTAGAAGATGAAAGTTAATGATTAGTTCAATTAATTTTAAATATTATATCAATACGAGCTTTGTATTAAATTTAAAATCAATAAGATCTGCAACTGGTCTTCTTTCAATTGCGTACTATATTGTTTTCTTTTAATACGGGTCTATATTCATATGTTATTTTTTCCATGGTATGGATTGATTTTTTAATATAGTTATATAAGAAGGAATTAAATAGAAGAGCTAGTATAAGATTATTTCATGGTGGACTTTACTCAGAAAGGTGCACTACGATATGTAGGTAAGGCACTAGAAATTTGTGGCAATATGGACTTAGGTTATGTGAGTTTGAGAGAAGTATATGAAATGGGTGTTATACTAGGCTATATAAATGTCGTTAATTCATGGTATTTGATTCCTGAGAAGGGGTTGGAACGAGGTTTGAGGATATTATAGTACAATCAGAGTGCATTAAATTTTATTAAATTGTTAGAGGTACCTAGTATAATTGATGTTAATCTAAAGTATGTAAATGAACCAACACCATTTATGCCAATGTTAATATGGTATGATAATTGGCATAAAAAATGAGATACCTGTGGACTTGAGAGGTGATAATGAAGTTGATTTAGGTTTTGATAATGGTGAATAAGTTGATTTAAGATGTGATAGTGGTGTAAGAGTTGATTTGGGATATGACTATGGTGTTTGTGTTGATTTAGGAGGTTATAGTGATGTTAGTGTTTACTTAGGAGGTAATACTGATGTTGAAAAGGAAGTGATAGGTAATACTGATGTTGGTTTTGATTTGGATGATGGAGGTGAATTGGGAGATGAAGAATTATCTAGTAATGATTCTGAATTGAGTGATGATAATGATTTCGCTATGGGTGGTCTTAACAAAGGTGTGTTTGGTGTTCAAGATAAAGGGGAAGTAGTGCTGAAGATGGAGGTGATACGGGTCCTCTTGATGAAAGTTAATCTAACTTGGATTTCAAAATTAATGTTGATGTAGATAATGATACAATGTATGTTGACTCTTCTTATCTTAAAAGTTTCTTGGCCAGTGATGAATATCCCAGTGTTGAAGAACCAGATGCTATTTTGAGGCGACCTAATGAAACTAATAAACATGTTCATATAGTTTTTGCAAATGAATGGAAGTTAGGGATGGTGTCTGATAGTGCAAAATACTTTAACGATTGATGATTATGTAGCAACAATAAGATTTATCTTGAGGCTCAAAAGGAATAAAGTAAAAAGGATAAGATATGGTTAAACCGAAGGTTGTCCATTTGAGTTATATGCTTCATTTGACAAGAAATATAGATGCTTAAAGCTAAAAATTTACAATCCGGAACAAAAAAATCTTATACAATCTAAGCATTAAAATCAAGAAAATGATTGAAGAATGTAGGTAGAAACTAAATTTGCCTGTTAATTATTGTATATGCAAGTATGATAGGAGGGAGCTTCTTAAAGCAAAAGAAAAGAAGCATCATAACAAGTATGGAAAGCTTTATGGTTATATCTTTTGTTGAAAGAAATGAATTCAAGTTCTACAATCAAGCTTTAACTTAGAAAAGATGAAGGTAAGCTAGTATTCAAGAGAATGTATGTCTATTTAGATGCTATAGAGAAGGGGCATAAGAAATTATGACCTATAATTGATATGATGGATGTTTATTTTAAAACAAAGTTCCCAAAAAAAACTTCTAAATGCCATAGGAGTTAATGGTAACCGAGGCATCTATCCAATTACATAGGTAGTTGTTAAGGTGGAGAATACTGAGAATTGGACATGGTTTATGCATTAATTAGCCATTGAATTGGAGCTTTGAGATTGTGAAGGAATATGAATGATTTTTGTTAATATAAATGTTAATTTATCTAACTAACAGTAATTTATACACATATTTGCATCGATGAACACTTTTAACTAGTTGTTCTTAATTTGTAAGGACTCATGTGAGTCAGGAATGATGTATTACCCTCTATTACATATGGGATGTGTGAAAGACATATACCACAATTGGACGGGGAAATGGAAGGGAAAGGATCTTAGGAAAACATTATAGAATTGTGCCAATACAACATTCCACAAGAATTTGATGACAGGCTCATCAAACTAAACCAACTTGCATTAGGATGTATACATGACTTGCTTAAATATCCAAGGAAATATAGAATAAGGCTCTCTAACGCAATGAGTCTGCTTGTCCAATTGTGGACAATAACATAAGTGAGACATTCGTCTCTTAAATTTTAGTGGTTAAAGATAGCCTTGTTATCAATATGTTAGAGACCATTAGAACCATGCTAATAAAGAGGCACTCTAACCTTGAGGAGCAAATTAAAATATGGAAGGGGGATATAGCACCTAAGGTGATGCAAGAATATATACAAGAATAAATTGAATGCAATAAGACGGGGAGTTATTTGGAATAGAGACAAGAAGTACAAAGTGACGAGATGGCAAACATGTTGTCTAATTGGGGAGAGAGCAGAATTGCAATTGTAGGGCATGAAAACTCTATAAATATCTTTGTATTCATGCAATTGGTTTTATTTTTCATGCTAAGTAACGACCTGAGGCATATATAGATGAGTGTTATCAAAGGAGGTTGAAAAAAGTTTATGAGAATGTCTTCCAATCAATTAGAGGGGAAAAATTATAGCCACCAAACAATCATGAAGAGATACATCCACCTTTGGAGTGAGTTATTGGGTATTATTATTATTATTATTATTATTATTATTATTATTATTATTCTTTAATTATTATTATTATTATTATTATTATTATTATTATTATCATCATTATTATTATTATTATTATTTGTTGATGTTCTTATGTTTAGTATGATATTTGTTATACAAAATTAATTATGTATGATAATTATAATAATTATTATTAATTATTGTTGTTATTATTAGTCAAATTTATTAAAAATTTTGTAATAACAATAAAAATAATAATTATTACTATTATTAATTATTGTCATAACTTCTATTATCAATTACTATATATTATTTTGTACTAATTATTATTATTGTAATTATGACTATTATTTATCTTCTTATTATTATGATTATTATTATAAACATTAGTTAGGACAA
>JAOTBA010000023.1:2102-13605 GCA_025629845.1 Erythroxylum squamatum
TGGTAAAATGGGTTTAAAAATGAGATTTAGGATTTATATGAGAATATAAGAAAATGTTTATGAATTGAGAAATTGTTTGAGGATAATGTCCAAGAATTGTATGGATATGCATAAGTGTGATTTTCGGTTTTAAAGATGAAAAAAAAGATCGAATTTTGAAATGGTTAGTCTTAGGGTTTCCAACGCAACACGTTAGTTTCGTTTGCTTTCGTTTTGTAAATCCGTTCCGTTCTGTCGAATCCGCATTTGATTTATTTCCGCTTCGACTTTTGATTCGTTTTCGATACTTCTGCTAATTGATTTCCGATCCGTTCCGTCGATTTTTTCGATTCTCCGTTCTTTGGTTTCTGTTTTTTGTTCCGTTTTCTATTTTGTTTCGGTTGGGATCCGGTCCCGAGATCGGTTACCAACATGTCCCCTTGCCTTATATTATGATTAATTAGCCTTACAAGAACTTCAGTGCAAAAATTAAAAAAAAAAGGAAAGGTATCTCCTTATATGATTCCTTTAGCTCTTTTAATAAGTTGTATAACCTCACCGTTAATAAGTAATGATGCATTGCTCAATTTAATAAATGAATAAAGGGATTCATATAGATATTGTCACATGAACTGCCAATAAAATAAGTTACATGCTTTATGGAAATCAATCTTCATAGAGTAATTCCTGATATAATCATTTTTACGATAATCCTTGAAAAACTCTTACAATTGTCAATCCAATAAGTTACATGCTTTATGGTTCCCTCATGTTAAGATTCACTTTAACTTTTAAAGAAAATATGGTACTATTGAAATCTAGAAGAATGAACTATGGTGCATCGATGGATTTATGAACATTTTATGATAATGAACATGTTCTTTTTTTTAATCATTGCATTGCTTTTTTCATTTAAACTTAGGTGTACACTTATGTTTTTAGATTTTAATGGCTTAATATGGAAGTATATGGCTTTTTCATGGTGGAAATTTTATGTTAGAGCCTGAATTGACATATGTTGGTGGGGATATTACTACATTTGACAAAGTTGATGTTAACTTTGTTAATTATAGACAAATAAATGAGATGGGAATGGAGTTAGGGTATGATAAAATTGATAAGGCATATTATAGAGAACCTGTTAAACTTTAAGGACATAATTGAAAGTTATCAACTCAAACGAAAGTTGTATTAGGCTAGCAAACCAAATGCAAATACATGGGATTCTTGATGTATATGTAACTCATCATGTAGACACACCTATCCATGTTATTGATGATGATGACGAGAACATGGAGGGGCCGGGTGCAGAAACGAATGAGAATGTGGAGGGAGAAGGTGCATAAATGGAATAGAATTTGGAGGGAGAAGGTGCACAAACGGATAAAAATTTTGAGGGAGAAGGTGTACAATTGTATGAGAATTTGGAGGGAGAAGGTGCACAAATGGATAAAAATTTTAAGGGAGAAGGTGTACAATTGGATGACAATTTGGAGGGAGAAGGTGCAGAAATGTGAAGGTACAAAGTGCATAGTTTGAATCAAACTTCTATGTTGACATTCCATATGATCATTATCCAATTGAAATTGATTAATTAGATTGTGGTAATCCTATTAGCACTGATGAATATCCTAGTTTAGAGGAGGTAAGTGAAGCTTTATATATACCTAACGTAACTTTTAGGGATAATCTTGCAGAGGTTGGACATGAATGGAGGTTAGGAATGGAGTACGAGACTACAAAGAATTTAAAGATACTGCTGTTGATTATGCAGTACGTGTAGGATACAATGTTAGGTTAAAAAAGTGTGAGAGTAATCAGATTAGGTATGCTTGTATGGATGAATGCCCATAGGTTTTGTATGCTGCATATGATAAGAATGAGAGATGTTACATGGTAAAAACATATAATTCTAATCACTTTTGCTTCACTAAAAAAACTAAATTGGTTTCTACAAAATTCTTGATGAGACACTTTAAGGATATAACTTGGAGAAGCCTAGTATAATAACAAAGAAAATGGTGGAAGAATGTAGAGCGAAGCTCAATATTTTTGTAAATTCAAGCATGTGTAGAAGAGTAAAAAAGAGATTGAGTAAAGAGAGAGCAACAAATTCTATTGTCGAATATGCAAAGTTGCAAGCATATGTAAACGAGTTGAAGGCAAGCAATCCTCGGTCAACAATTAAGTTAAAATTATCAAAAAATCAAGAAAGCTCATCGCTATAAATATGTTATGTTATAAAGTTTATAACATCAAATACAAGTAGCAATGAAATATGAAATATGATCTGATATTTTTTGTATTTGTTATAGGGATTAGTTAGGGCTGTTAAGGACACTTTGCCCAATGTTTATCATCGTATGTATGCAAGACATATATATCACAATTGGTCTACAAATTGGAAGGGAAAGGACCTAAGAAAGCAGTTTTAGAATTGTGCTTGGTCAATGTATGTTCACGATTTTGATGAAAATCTAAAGAGGCTTGACAAAATAAGCCTTGGATGTGTTGTAGCGTTGCTTGAGTATCTGAAAGAGGGGTGGGCCAGATGTCAACAATGTTCCATTGTTGACAATAACATGACCGAAACCTTCAATGGGTGGATTATACCAATTAGGGAGAAGGCAATGATTAGTATGATATAGGCTATTAGAATAATAGTTATGAGGATGCATGCTGAGAGGAAACATTTTGTATTTGGGTGGAAGCATGATATAACACCAAACATAATGAAGAAGTTAGAGAAGAACAAGAAAGAAGAAATGCAATGGAGAATTGTATGGAATGGAGATGGTGGTTATGAAGTTTTAAAGGGTAATGGGAAGCATATAGTCAGGATTGGTAGACAACATACATGTAGTTATTGGGCATGAGACCTATATGGATATCCATGCAAACATGCAATTAGTGCAATCCATCACTTAAAGAGAAAGGGTTAAGACATTCGTTGATTCATGCTATCGGAAGGATCAGTTTTTAAGTTTGTATGAATATGTGTTACAACCAATACGAGGTGAAATTTGCTGGCCTTTAAGGGATACTGAGTTGATACATCCTCCACCTAAAAGAATTATACCCGGTAGATAAAAATTGTAATAAGAAAATAGGAAGATGAGTCGAAGATGATGAAAAATCCAAGCAAATTGAGTCAGAAAGGGTAAGTGTATAAATGTCGAAAATGTGGTCTTTAAGGTCATAACTTCAGAAAATGAAATAACAACACACCAAGTCAACATGATGAGGCTTCTTTATAGGTGTGTACACATTAATTCAATAATATGAATACAGGTTTATAAACATGCAGTCACTAATGTATATAATTATGTTTATCAGGTTAGAATAGAGGGATCTTCACAAGTATACAGTTTTTTGTTTTATATTACTTATTATTTGAACTAGTTACTGACAAAAATGTTTTCATTATAACTACAATTAAGAGATGGAAATTTGGTTAATTATAATGTTGGACTGAGTCAACAAAGCAATATTGCAATTACAAAGTATGTTTTTTATATTTTTTCTTCCATTTTGAAGGTTGGTACACCTGCAAATGTCAATATAAACCAGTTTGGAAATGTTGACCCACACATTTCAATTATCATTTTAGCTAAGGGGTTTACGATTCAAAGGAGGTCCTAGTATTACTTCACAACATTTACAAACTGAAGCAAGTAGAAGGAGAACCTCATTGACTTCATCATCATAACCTGATCTTACACAGTCAAGTGCAAATGAAGCAAACATTGATTAGTTGTATACATATTTATGTTGTATACATACGAATGTTTATATTGTTTACATACAATGTAAATATTTTGGTTGATCAATATGATTCGTTACACAACCTCTCTCTCTCTCTATCAATCTCTCTCTTACATGAATTTTTTCCATATCTGACAACATATGCAATGAGTAAATTATTCATTGTATAATGGTTATATATAGTAATATTGTTTTTCCTTCATTAAATAATTCATATACCAATTTTGAATAGGTTTGGTTAGATTAACTTACCAAACATATTCAAGGAGAAATACCTTAGTGTATGTTATTTGCTAACGATATTGTCCTGGTGGATGAGACCAAGGAGGGGGTCAATGCCAAGTTAGAACGTTGGAAAGAAGCGTTAGAGTCGAAAGGTTTTATAATGAGCAGGTCCAAGACGGAGTATTTAGAATGCAACTTCTCGAGTAGCCAGATGGTACAACAGGCGGCGGTAACGATTAGCATTGACATCATACCACAGAAATTGAATTTTAAATACCTCGGATCCAATATTCAGAGAGATGGTAATATTGATGAAGATATATTAACTCGTATTAGATCTGGGTAGATCAAATGACGAAGTGCATAAGGTGTTTTATATGATAAAAAAGTCCCTGTAAAAGTCAAAGGAAGGTTCTATAAAATGGTGATTCGGCTAACCATGCTATATGGGGCAGAGTGTTAGCCTACTAAATGTAGACATACGCTACAGTTGGTGGTCGAAGAAATGCATATGCTTAGGTAGATGTGTGACATTACCATAAGAGATAGGGTACGGATCGGGTAGTGAGAGACAGACTACAGGTGGCTAGTATTGTAGACAAGTTGAGAGAGAAAAGACTTAGGTGGTTTGGGCATGTGCGCAGGATGCCCTCTAATGCTCCAGTATGACGTTATGAGATAATAAACCTGAGTGGCTACAAGAGAAGGAAAGGAAGGCCTTACAAGACCTGGAGGAAAGTGATCAAGAAAGATATGTCAGATTTGGCCCTCACTAAGGCAGTTGCTAGAATTAGGAAAGTCTGGCGTGATAGGATAAGGGTAAACGACACACTTATCATAGAAAGTCCAACCCAATGTCCTTTATGCCTTTACGAGTGGTAAGTTTTGGGGAAAGATTCCCACGATAGACGCCTCAAACCGTAGGATTGTTGTATCTTCAAGGCTGCTCAGTGAAGACTCCTAGCGTGACTAGCGATAAAAAGAGCCGATCTTTGCAAGGTGTAAGGTACTAATAGATTTGGTCAAACATCAGGTATGTCCTTTTGTCTTTTGTTGTAATTCTATTTACTTAAATATTCCGCGTGCTAGTTTTCACTTATATCTTCTGTTAACCTGCATCAATATTTTCCTATCACATCTGCATGTGGGTCTACCGGAAACAACCTCCCTCTACTATATAGGAGTAAGGCTGCGTACTATCAGACCCCGCTTCACTACGAGATTTCGGACTGGGTGTGATGATGATGATGATGATCCAATATATTCATGATATGAATTATGAGTTGTTATACTACAACTTATCCATTGTATATTGGTTATATATAGTACTATTATTTTTCCTTCATTACATAATTCATATAGCAATTTTGTTATTCATATACAATATATTCATTATGAGTTGTTATACAACATACCCATTATATATTAGTTATATATTCAAATAAAAATTTTCATAAGATACATGAAATTAATATCAACCATTACATTGTTCAAATTCAATAAAATTTCCTCATAACATAATTAGAAATAAAAAGTAATACAACCATAACTAATGATATTACAATTACAATGTTCATTAACATACACTTAATTTGTTTTTTTCCTCTTTTCTCAATAAATGTATGTCCTCCTTCAAATGATTCATTTGTTTTTCAAACTCCTTTGTTTTGCTTCTTTTAACCTCTTCCTTTGACATTGATAATTCTCTCCTTAAATTTTGAATCACTTTAAGGATCCTCTCACTAAATTCTTCATCATAATTCTCTCCTTAAATTTTGAATCACTTTAAGGACCCTCTCACTAGTTTCTTCATCATAATTCTCTCCTTAAATTTTGAATCACTTTAAGGACCCTCTCACTAAATTCTTCATCATACCATTTAAAAAACTTACATCTCCTAACCTAAAACATTCAATTTCAGTAAAAAAAACTTAAACAATCAATTTCATTAATTAAATAACAATAAATTCTTACCGGATAATTGGGACATCCATAAAACCTTCGGCCAAGATTACGATCACACAATGAATTCCTTAATGGGGCCTTAGCCTACAATAGCAAATGACATTGCCAGACTTTGAACTCACTGTTGTATTAGTTGATGATAATGATTCCATCTGCATACCTAAAAGATGATAATAAGATAACATATGATTGGGTTAAAATGCATTCTATTGACTATGTCATGTAATCACACATATAATTTGACAATGAAGTGTCACATGTTTATCAACAATCACTCCAACTATTTCAATGCCTATATAATTTTCATCTCTCCATTCTTATGAAATATCCTATAAATGACCCATCCCTCTTGCATTGGAAACATTTCATATTACATATTGTTATGTAACTATATCAAATCCTAGAGAGGCAATCATTCAATTGTAGTTATCTTTACCCCAAGAAAATTCCCATTTAAATCCTTACAAGTTAGGTAAAATGTATCGGGTTCAATTGAAACCCATAAGGCAACCTTGTCTCCTATGTGTTTTCACCTACGAGTTCAAGAAGGCCTTCCATTGTCAACATTTCCATATGGTGAGGACAGGCAAATGCTAGTATGTAGAGGTTTAGAGTGAGGCTCAAGGGGATCTATGTATTTGATGAATTGTAGAGATTTTTACATGCAATATGATCAGGTAGTGACTCTAAGAACTCACCCAAGTAAAAGATTACAACATAACAAGTGAATTGCTTATTATAATATCAGAGGTTACTTAAGCGTATGCCTACTCGTCCCAGGGCTTATATCCTTTGTTTTGGATTGGATCATTTTATCTATCAACTCAATATAAACCAGAAGGGAAGGAACACTCAACTGTGCATTTTCACCTTATAACAGATTGCAAATTTACAAAATCTCAACTATGTATTACAGTATTAAATGGTTTTTCTTTACACTGTCAAATAAGAGACGCAAACTCGATGTATACGATTATAAAGTAGTAGGCATCTTTATGCATGTTTGCTTTACACATGAAACTATCATAAACCTTGTGCCTTGTGCTATATAAGAAAACATAGAAAATGAAAATTTAATGAAACATAAAACTATTTCGTATACAAGTATATACTAGGTGCCTCATTTGTAAGTATAGCCTCATTTATTAAACAAACACAATCACAACTATGAATACCTCAAACTCATGATTCAACCAAACTTAATCATACTACTTAATGTTGTTGCTCAACACCAGATCATGATGTATAAAATAAGATAATTCCTACAAATTAAAAGTCTTAATAGGACCAAATTCACACTACTTCATAATTAATTTTTCAAGCTTCAAAATTATACTCCTATTGATGAATCGACCATAAAACAGACATATGATACATTCCACTAAGTAATCTTGGAATTTATATAGACACTGAATATGCTTAAGGAAATTAACATGACCAAGTTGTTAATGATGCCAATGAGAAGGACAAATGATATACTCCATAAAAACACACAACAATCAACATTTTCAATTAGCAGACCTCTCATTTTTAGTTCATTTTCTTAGCAACAAAATGTTCAAGCATCGAACAAACTTTTGAAAGGCAATGAAGTTAAGCACAATCCGTCGATTACATTCCAAAACCCTAATTTACCCAAATTTCCTAAAAAACCAATCCTTAATAGACTGGAGGAAAAGAAAATAATCTTTAACTACAATCAATTATTTCTACGAAACTCCCAGCACAACCCCCCAAACGGAAGATCAAGATGGTGAACACAACAAAACCCACCCAATAGACAAAACATGTCATTCCTATCTAATGCTAAACCAAATAACACAGGCACTCACCTATGAGAGTGACTATTATACAACGATGTTTGTGGTGGATTCTCTCCCAAACAGATGGTGACAGATTCCAGACAGTGAACGATTTCAAATGCTCAAATAGAATACGATGAGGGAGGATTTGAGGGATTTCAGAGACTGGTAAACAAAACGATGGGTAAACAAATCGATGAAGGTGATATCATTTTGTCTATCAATACAATGGGTAAACAAATCGATGAAGGTGATATCATTTTGTTTATCAATCATTTAATCCCTTTACTTAACAAAAATGATTAAGGCTAGTTTAACGTTTAATGTAAATGGTGTGTCTGACTCTTAATAATAAAATTTAATTTAATTTAATTTAATTAAAATATGGATGATATGGCAAAGTGGGGCTTACTCATTTGAATAAAAAAATATTTTCAACTTCGGGTTAGCGCTGACCTGACACTTAACGGAATGGTTTGAATTTTCCGTTAAGATGGGGTTAAACTTTAATGTTTTACAAATGTTAGGGTTATAATTGTTCACTCTGAAATTTTAGGGTTAAAGTTATCGATTGGTAAAAAAAATTAGGGTAAAAAAAAGTGACCCTTTTGCCTATCTCTTTATCAAATTTGACACTGTCCTCGTCTTCATCTTCTTCATCACTTCTTCTTCTCTTAACCTTATGATGTCTGCCTGTCTCATCCCCTCTTCCTAATGATATGTATCATCCCCTTTCTTCTCTACGATAATGTTAGAAGTTAGATTTAATTCAAACTTTTAGCAATTTGGTTGTTAGGTTGTTACTGTAAAATAAGCTAGGAGATTCACTAGTTGTTAGTTTTCCTATTTCCTAGATAAATTAGTTTGAGTAGTTAGAATTCGTAGCTGATACACTATTAGTGTTTAGTTCAAATTACAACTCTTGTAAAGCCTATTTAAGAGGCTTTTGTTTCTCGTGAGTAAAGCAATGTTGACCAGCAGAATCACTTTCTTCTTTTTCTAAAGTTGTTCAATTCTATAATATTTCTCCAACAAAGTGGTATCAGAACCAAGTTCCTTTAGAACTGGACACACCATTCTTCCTATTTGCAAACAATGGCAGCAACTTCCAGCACTCTCAGTATCTTACAACCACATATACCAATTTTCAAAGGCAACTCTTATGAGTTTTGGAGTATAAAGATGAAGACTCTATTCAGATTTCAAGATCTTTAGGATCTCGTGGAAACAGGAGTTGTAGAATCCAGTGATGATGAAACTCGTCTAAAAGACAATCAGAAACGTGATTCAAAAGCCCTCTTCTTCATCCAACAAGCAATGGATGAATTGATATTCTCCAGAATAGCTACTACTACGTCGGCTAAACAAGCTTGGTCGATCTTAAAAACGGAATATCAAGGATCAACAAAGGTAATTACTGTCAAACTTCAATCTATTCGATGAAATTTTGAAACTTCATGCATGAAAAGCAATAAATCAGTCCAAGAATACCTAGGCAAAAGTCCCTTCCATTGTAAGTCAAATGTGTTCATATGGTGAGAAAATCACAGATAAAATTGTTGTAGCTAAAGTTTTGAGGAGTTTAGCTCCTAAATTTGATCATGTAATAGTTGCAATTGAGGAACTAAAAGATTTGTCTATTTTTTTCATTCGATGAACTAATGGGGTCTTTACAAGCACATGAGGCTAGGATCAACAGAACTGCTGCAAAAGAAGAAGAAAAGGCATTTTAGATCAAAAGGGAGTTAGAGTCATCAAATCAACGTGTTAGAGAAAGAGATAGAATAGGTTTTTGAGGTCGAGGTCAAGGTCAAGGTCGAGGCTGTAGAAGGAGTTCCTTACACTGTTCATATTGTAAAAAAATGGACATGTAAACAATTTTACTTTTCCAAGCCAGAAGAAGCTAATTATGCTGAGGAAGATAAAGAGTAAGATGACTTCTTATTTATGGCTCAGCCAAGCACAGAGATTGATGTTGTCGATATATAGTATGTTGACAATGGTTGCTCGCATCACATTACCAGTGACAAATCCAAATTCAAGGATCTTGATGAATCAATAAAGTCATATGTTTGGCTTGGTGATGACAAGCAGCTCTAGATTGAAGGTTGAGGGATTGCAGTGGTATTTATAGGTAACCAAAAGAAGTTTATTAAAGATGTGTACTTTGCTCCATGCCTTGCACATAATTGACTGAGTGAGGGCAACTAATTGAGTCAGGCTATTCGATTGTGTTTGAAAATAAAAAATGTTTGATAAAAAATAAAGATGAATTTCTAGCATATGCTCACATGCCATCCAATAGGATGTTTCCCCTTGATATCTCTTCAGATGCAGTCATGACAAACGAGACAATGGGAGAAAGTGAGTTATAGTACCTCAAATGTGGGCATTTAAACTTCAAAGGTTTGCAACTATTGAAAAATAGCGATATGGTCAGCAACTTACCTTCCATCGTGCCTTTACAAAGAGTGTGTGAAGGATGCGTGATGGGGAAGCAAGCCAAGAAAGCATTCCCTGTTGGCAAGTCCAGAAGTGCAGAAGATCTGTTAGAGCTAGTTCATGCCGATCTTTGTGATCCTATGAGAGTTGAATCTTTGTTTGGAAGTAAGTACTTTCTATTATTCATTGATGACTTCAGTAGAATGAGCTGGGTGTATTTTTTGCAACTCAAGTTCGAGACTTTTGAATATTTCAAGAAGTTTAAAGCAATGACAGAAAAACAAAGTGAAAAAGATCTTAAGGTTCTTCGAACCGATTGTGGAGGAAAGTTTTTGTCTGAAGAGTTTGTCACTTTCTGTGAAGACTAAGGTATCAAAAGGGAACTGAAAACCCCATACACTCCGAAGCAAAATGGAGTGGTTGAGAGTAAAAATTAAACGATGGTTGAGATGGCTCGATCAATGATAAAATCAAAGGGGCTTCCTAAGATTTTCTAGGTTGAAGGTGTAGCAACTGCAGTGTATCTTCTCAACATATCTTGCTGGACCCCGTTCCCGGAATCCAACTATCCGGACACAAAAAAACAAAAAAAACAAATAAACAAATAAATCGAAAAACGCAAGCGGGCTTCTTATAGGGTTATCCCAACAAACCCTAACCGAACAAGATTTCGCGCGAATGCCACAACTCTTGTTACAAATGCCTTTGATATTTTTTAGACCATTTGAAAGAACACAACGAGATCTAAAACTCTCAAGAAGACCACAAATCGAGAATCGACTTCAAAAACACAAAAACACACAAAATACCAATGCTGACCCGAGGATGTCCGTTAAACGGACATCGAATGGCCAAAATGCCCAATTCTCTCCCGAGAATGTTCGTTAAATGGACACGCATGTCCGTTTAACGGACACACGCTAGGCAAGGAGGCGAAAACATCCGAGAAGGTCCGTTAAACGGAGATGCATTTCCGTTTAACGGACACACACTGGAGAAACATGCCAAAACCATCCGAGAGTGTCCGTTAACCGGACATACATGTCCGTTTAACGGACACACACTGGACAACAAGTCCAGACTTCTTCCAAGCCTTCCCATCTTCCATCCAAACACCAAATACACTTCTAACTTCTCATAGTCATCCTTCAACCTCAACACTACCTCAATACCATTCAAAAACCAACCTAATTACATTAAACTTTCAAATCTCAAATCATCCATTATTGGCAATCACATTCCAACACACTCAATTATGCACATTCAACATATATTCACTTTGAAAATCACATATTCATATAAAAGGAAACTTTCTAAGATTTCAT
>JAOTBA010000025.1:0-21583 GCA_025629845.1 Erythroxylum squamatum
GGATGATATGATCTATATCGGCTCATCCTTACAGATTATACATGAGTTTCAAGCTTCAATGAAAAAGATGTTTGACAAGATGGATTTGGGAGAATTGCAGTATTTTCTAGGACTGGAAATTATTCAAACTCAGGAAGGAATTTTTAACTCAGGAAGGAATTATTCAAACTCAGGAAGGAATTTTTATGTCATAAAAAAAATATGTGGAGGATACACTGAAAAAGTTTAATATGCAAGGGTGTAAGATCGCTTCAACACCAATGAATATCAGTGAGAAACTGAAATCAAATGATGAAACTGGAGTGATAGATGCAAGAATTTATAGAAGTCTGGTTGGAAGGTTAATATCTCTTACTCATTCGCGTCTAGATATTACTTATACTATTGGTGTTCTATCTCGATTCATGCATAACCCAACAAGGCACCATTTCGGAGCTGCAAAGAGAGTTCTACGTTATTTAGCAGGTACGAAAGGTTATGAAATTTGGTTTTGCAAAACTGAAGATTTCAGGCTCAAGGGATTCACAGACAGCGATTGGGCCGGCTCTATGGAAGACAGGAGAAGCACTTCCGGCAGTTGTTTTGTTCTAGGTACAGCTACCATTTCTTGGAGTTCGAAGAAACAGGCCACAGTAGCTTTATCCTCGACAGAAGCTGAATACGTAGCAGCTGTTGTAGCCAGCTGTCAAGCGGTGTGGCTAAGACGAATTTTCAGTGACTTGGGGCATGAACAAACTAAAGCTACCAGCATAAAATGTGACAACAAATCAGCAGTTATGTTGGCAAAGAACCCAGTACACCACAGCCGAACCAAGCACATCGAAATCAAGCACCACTTCATAAGGGAGCTTATTGCAAAAGAAGAGGTTCAATTGGAATAGTGTCGAAGTGATGAGCAAATTGCAAACTTATTGACAAAAAGTCTACCTCAAGTAAAACATGAGGAATTTAGCGCCAAACTGGGACTTTCAACGCTCGAATGAAGGGGGAGTGTTGAGTTTTTTAACTCTCACGTGTCTGGTACAGTTATTGTTGAATAAGTTTTCCTGTGATATTTTCACACCAGAAGAATTAATCCAGTAGCTGAGATTCTTTAGGCTGAATATTTTCTTCTTTACGTGAACGTTTGCTTTTGTATTGCCTATTTAAAGGCACTGAAGCTTTCTTGAATAAGAATCACGCAGTATCAAAAGTTGCTTCCAATTTTTTTCTTCTTGCCTTGATCATAACTCCAACATTTCTAATATCTTAATTGTTTTTAATATCGAAGATATGACTCACAAAAGAACACATTTGACATATTATAATTTTATTATTTATTTTTCCTCTTTATATGGGTCATTCGGAAACAATCTCTCTATTAGTTAAGGATAAGGCTGCGTATTACTAAACCTTCCCAGATTTCAGGTATCGGCGGAATTTCTACTAATTGTTGTTGTTCTTTAATGAATTTTTAATATTTTAATAATAATAATTTAAAATAAAAATGTACAGAAAAATATAACTTTTACTGTTAAAGAGTAAATCGTTATATAACCCTAATTAATTAAGAGCATTTATTAGTTGAAATAAAAAGGTTTAAATAGGTTAAAGAGTCGACCGTTACATGATTTATACACGTAAGAGTCCCATATGATTCATGTTTACGTTATTGATACGAATTTTCAAATTTTCACCAACTACATGCTAATAGTCATATTAATGTTTGAATTCTCAATTCCCAAAAAAGCAATGAGATAGTAAGCGCGTGAGGGAGGAAACCGTACTCCGACCTAAACCTTAAAAATCAAAGGGATTATTGATCTGTCCAATCTGTAATCATCTCCAATATTCCCTCCGAATTGTCCTAATATTCCATGGCCAAGCCCAGCTGTCCAGCCCACCCGCGCGTGGAAACGCACGGAAATCAATAAAAATTAATAAAAACATGCCATATTCCTCGGCGTCAACATGTGTTCCCGTCACGTGACTTACGGACGTGACCTTGTCTAGGTCCATATGGTCTCTCCTCTTGATCTTCTCGTGTCCTCCGTCTAAATTGATGCAATCCTCCGTTTTATGAATACCATTAATTGCTCGCAGCCCTATGGTGTCGCCGTTTCTTTTAGAATAACAACAAGAAGATGACTCTTATGTGTTTGATCCTTTGTTAATAGTTTTGGAAGCCATGGTCAGCGCCTGATGCGCTCTAGATTCTCCGGGAAAATAGAAAACTTTGGCCTTTGTTATTATTTTATATGCTTGATTGGATTATCGTGGGATTTGCTTGTAATGTGGTGTATGTGATCAGCATGTCTCCTCGTGGCTCACTTGTGGTGTTGTTAATTGCAGTTTGACCCTGCCTGCCTATACTCCATAGTCCATATTCCTTCCTTGTGCTTGTCTCGTGAGCACCAACTTGTATTGCTTTAACATTTGTACTCTTAATTCGTATCAACCACAAACTGTTTGGAATTTCAAATTAAAAACTTAATTCATTTAAAATTGTATTAAATCCCTTAAATTTTAATTAATTATAAATTTATATATTAAAATTAAAATTAAAATTAAAATACCCTTTACTTCAGACAATTTGTAACAAGCACTTTATTCATATAAAGGACTAAAAGAATTGTTAAAATACAATTTACAAGCTCTTTTTTATTTAATAAAAATTACAAAAAACGTGTTTACATATTGTTTAATGATTCATCACTTATACTTAAGTGAACCAAAAAAGATTGTTATTATATGTGAAAATCAAATAAGATTTGGTAAGGGAATGACCTTTTTTTTTTTGTCTTAGACCGGGGTATTCACCGGTGGACCGAGTGACTAATCCCCTCGCTGGTTTGTAGGCACCTCACAAGATAGAACAGCTAGTCCAAGGATTTAAGGCTGCTTCATACTCAAAGCCAATGATCGAATCCCTGACCTTTGATTAAGGATTGATGAATTCTGTCAACTCAACCATACCCTTTGGGTTATTATTGCGCGTCGTAATTTTCTAGTCAGAGTTTTGTGCTTTACATGTACAGCATGTCAATATGTACTGATTTGTTAGTTTTATATAATGAATATGGCTCAAATCAGTTTCAAAGTTGAATTCTGTATCTTCGGACAAAATAGTAACACAACAATTCCTGAAGCGAGAGATGTTTTAAATAGTTCCTGTCCTTTATAGGTGCCTAAGCATTAAAAGCTCTATACGTTGAGTGGCGTTAACGACAGTGGGGTTTGAGGCGGAAACGGTGACTTGCAAGCCATTGCAACGCCTCATCTCTTTGTCCAAATGTACAGTTTATGTTTATGTATATTCTGTCTCCTGACAGCCATTAAAATAGTGGTGTAGCATTTGGAGGAATATTAGCTTCTTCGTTGTGAATCGTGAGATGAGAATAGAGTCATGTGTTGCTTCGAAATTCGGGTTTTTACCTTCTCCCACTCTCTTTTCGAGTGTACCATACACACACATATATATATATGTATAATTATATCCAAAGAGATGACAAAAGAGAAAAGGAAGGAATCACCGAAATCTACGCCGTTTAGGCTGACGTGCATCACCCACGACATTAGATCATAGAAATATAATAGTTAGCAGACTTGCGTTGCATGGCTTGTTAACCTACTTTTGGAACTTTTTGCGTCTTTGTTTCATTATACTTTATCGTGTCATTAAGTGTTTAAAGAAGATGCCCTCAATAAGTGTTTAAAGAAGGTTAGTTTTAGTTATTTCTTACGAGACTTAAAACAGTCAGAGATTGAATCTCTCTTAACAATCATGACTCCTATGATGAAATTGGGGTCAAAGCCGGGACTGAAGATTGAAAATGGACTAAAAAGAGTAACTCGACACGCACACATTTTAGAAAAGCGTAACTGAAAGCAACATTTTGCAGTGTAATAAGGAACTGGTGATAGGGTCAGGTGCATCCATCCCCAAGCTGAAGTTGTCAAATGTTGCCGGCAACAACGTTAGCTGTGAAACAAGTCAGTACCTAGCTATAGATAGGCCAACCTCAAAACTTCTTCAACTTATCTAGCAAAATGTACTTCAAATTTCGAACCTTGGGACTTACAATCTGGATTCTGGACCAGTTTCTCCAGTCTACCGGGTCATTTGCTTCTCACGTCAGTGTATATACTCGGCCGTGACATGAAGAAAGTTATTGCATGAATAAGTTAGAGACAAATATGAAGGCGTTGTGAAAGAGAGAAGCAAACGATAGAGACAAAAGTTATTGAAATTTGATGGGTAAAAACTAAAAAGTGGATCTATTATTTCACTTATTTTTAAATATATTTATTATTTTAAAGTACTTTAAAATACCAAAAAGATATTTTACCGAGTTTGTAACTACTAAATCCTTGATAATATTTGTATGTCCCTTTTTATTTTAATTTAATAGTGAATTATTAAAATAAGTAAATAGAAATTAACTAAAATATCTATTTTTAAATATTTTAAATAACAAAAAAAAAATTTTTTAGGGAAACAAAAATATTTTTTAAAATGTGTAAAAGATATTTTATGTTTTACCCAATATGATAAATGTTATTAGGGCATGAAGGATATTTACTTTGCATCTTTGGAGGAGAAAGAGAGAGAACAGGAGGGTGTTGTGTGAGTTGTACCTCTGCCATTGACTGCAGCACAGTTGAAACCTGAAAGTGAAATCTCGTTTGATAAGATGTATACAACAGGCACATTTTACATTCCATACGTAATTGACAATATTGGAATAAGCTCCTCCTCTCTACCGAGTAGAGCGAACTGAGGTGATTGATAGCTGCCTAACTCCTACTACCATTAATACCTGGACCTGTCCTCTACAGTCTACAGACATCTCCCTCCATCCCCCTCTGCTTCGTCTGCTCCGAGATTAAAAGATCAGTTTCTTGGAATTTGAATAAAGATATTTTTAATGGTACTGTCCTGAAAAGAGTGAACTTTGACAGGCCAGCTTGTTGTCTAAGAGCACTCGTTATGGTGATTCGCCAGGTTTTTCACTTTGTTACCGAAGAAGGTACGGGTTTGGGCTTTCTGGCTCATAACTCATAAGTTCAACTACCCTCGTGATCAGTTTCCGACCACAGATTGGCACAGAAATATAATGCTAAAGACCCCACTTGCAGGTACATTATCATGTGCCTGCATGCAATCAGTTCATGTTGGTGGTGATTTTTGATTGACCACTGAAACGTGAGACCAATTAGATCTGTACCATTTTAAAGTTCACCCACCAAGATAAGCAAATACTCTTGAATACTTACATAGACACCTTCAAGCTGACGCCAGCACTTTATTCAGATGTAGAAGAAAGAAAGTGCCGGTCACCAACTTCTAGTTGTTAGGAATGAAACCTCTACTAGTTGTATTCAAGTTGCCCCAAAACTTACTCATGTTACGCATAAGCCTTAAAATATTGATGATTTTAAATTAAATGATAAATTTGACTTAATTAATGAGTAGTAAACAATTTTTTTAAAATAAAAAAAAGACCGTGTATAATTGATATCCTTCTATCATTTTTTGTAAAGCAGAAACCTTGTATATTGAGACGTGTTGTTGATGTTTATAAAGGGTAATTAAATAATATATTTGAATTAATTAATGAATACTACAAAGGGTATTTAAACTTTTCAATATGAAAATTTTGGAGAATTTTTAAAAGTCCTCAATCGAATCCAGACCTTCTGTATATATGCTTTCTATGGCTTTTCCATTTGGTAGACTCTGTAATTGTAACATCCTTGTATATGTACCTGTTAGTTTAATGCTCAAAATGGCTTCTGAACTCAAGTTTGTTGGGTATGCAAAGGAACCTATCTCAATCACATGTATCATCGCTTGGATTTATCTATCTTTTCGGCTTCGTAACAATTCCTATTTCCTGTTTATGCTTGGAGAAGGTGACTTTATTTAAACATTCTCGTGAGTCTGTCGTGCGGACCACTAATGTAGATTTTTTTTGTTTAAATCTTCTGTCCAAAAGGTTTACATATTGCCTCTCGTCTCTACCTTGTTTTGACTCTTTCAAAATATCTGCTAGAAAAAAATGCCTTTTTTGGGTTGTCCATAAATTAAATTAAAAATGAAAATATTAAAGAGTTTATAAGTACGTAGTAAGAGTTAATTATCTAAATGACTAGTTTTAGTTATTTTGACAATAGTTAACCTGAGCTCAATTATTGTTAGTGAACTCTACACTTTACTCATATTAAAAAATCTAATATAGTATTAGAGCTAACGGTTCGACAAGGGACAAGTATGGAAATGGTAGTCAGATCTTATGGTTGATTCCCTATGAAGAAGAGCGAAGATACTCCTAGTAGGCCCAGACCAGTAGTGTAGAAGGGCTCTTGATGACGCTATATATTTGAACTGTTAAGCAAAAAGACTTTCGCTCAAGGAGAGCCCAAGCCTAATGTAAAAGTTTACACTTGAGGAGGAGATTGTTGGGATATCAAGTATAAATAAGAATTCTATATTAGAAAGAGATGAAATTAATGAAATACATACAAGTAAAAAGGACTCATAAACCTAAGGTTTTAAGTTGAAGAGTGGACGTATAAAACATCTCTCTTCACATCCAACATTTCAAACTCCTCGTAAATAGCAAATAGAACAAACCTATACCTAAATGTCAGCATCAACGGTATAAATCCCCTCGCATTTCACTTTCACGGGAGGGAATTATAAGCCGCTTCTTTGGCGCTTTAGTATAATGTCTAGAACTTGATACTAAGCTCGTTGGACAGATTTCATTACGGTTTTTGTTGTTGTCGTTAGCAACATTTGCCGACACGAAATGACTCTGACAATGATGTTTATATATGAGTATTTCGAATGGTTGCATTTTCTGTTTGGAAATAGTTTCTGTCTCTAGCTAGCTAGAAGGCCTTCTCCTGTAATGCATAAGTTAAAAAGGAAAAGATAATCTTGTTTGAAGAAGAGGGTGTATATACTTGTATTGATTACGGAAGCTAGTTCTTGTAACGACTGCTTGAAAGATCTCTCAATGCAGATGAATATCCTTCTAGATAAGTGTTAGTGCAACGGAAGGATTTGTTTATTGTTGCTATTCAGAGACGAAGTGAAGATAAAAACAACCATACAAGTCCAAATAGGAAAATGGAATCGCATGAGCACTCTCTATACCTCCAAACATTTCACGATTCCCATGTGTAGCCTGCAAATAGCATTAAAAAAAAAAAACAATAATAGAAAACCATGCGAGTCGAGGAGAAGGGATAATGGCAAGAGATAAAAATTGATCCAATCACAATCATGCATAAAAAATTAATTGGAAGATAAAGACATTCTTGGAACCTGCCTGCTGCATGCTTTCGATTTCAAATCCATAAATATTTGCTGCATGCTTTGATTTTAAATCCATAAATAATTGAACGTGGCATATAGCTGAAAAGGATGGTGATCAATTTTTTAAAATTATATTGGACTCGTTATAATTTTACGATTTTTTATTTATTCCTTATATTAAAATTGTTATATATGAGGGCGAGCTTCGGAACAATTGATAAGGTTACCCCTTTACCACAAGTTTGAGTTACAAAAACAATTTTTTTGTGAAATGTATAAGGAACATTACGTATATTTGATAATCCTCTCTCAACTCTCGTAAAGCGAGAAGCCAGCCTTAAAATTGTTACGTACTCATTATATTAAAATTATAAAACTTTGAGATAACATTATTTTAAAGTTATGATTAATTCATAAATTCCAGGATATGATAAAGAAGATTACGTCGTAATTATTATAATTTGGAGAAATATTACAAAAGTTTTCAGTATAATTAACTTTTCATTATAGCCTTGCTTGCAATTTTTAGGTTCGATCTACATATTAACCATATTACTAAGTATAATAAAGAACATCACATCTTATATAAAATTTTAATACATTGAATTCAGAGTATTTTCTTTTACACAAGTTACTTTTAATATGTATTCACATCTCGTAATACTCTTTCAACATTCAGCTACATGCTTCTCAAATATCTACACTAAACACAACAAAGATTAGCATCTGCTTGTTCCCGTAGGAGCAACTAAACGTAGAGAAACTATACATTCCAAAGACATGAGGGTGGTTTTGCTCCTCAAAACTGTATTAAAAACGTAGCCCAGCATGTATGTACAAATTCTGCACCAACGACCAATGATAAGCCCAGCGGCCCCCGAGAACAAGCCGAGTCCTCTCGCCGATTGAAGATCGAGACGTTATTAGTCAACTCTTAGCTTTAACGTTGCGCGTATTTGATTAAGCATGACATTTTCGTTGGTTACAGAAAACAAAATAAGGAAATAATAGAAGCAATTCGTTATAGATTGAGTAGTTGGAGACTAGAAGCATTAAGCATATGTGCAATCCAATACATAGAATTGCTTGCATGTTACGTATGGTTGGTAATTAGGTCCTACCCGATGCGAATGAGCATGACTCATAGCATGTTTTGTTTAATGGTTGAATAATAAATTTTTTAATTTTTTAATTTAGAATTGAGTGTCAAATAAAATATTATTATTATTATTATAGTTTCAAATAAATTCTCAATGTAATAAAATTGCAAAATAAAAATTTGAGTTATGTTCTATCCCTTTATTATCATCTCTAGCGTTATAACGTTAAATAGATTCTTAATTGTGTCTACCAATCCTCGTTATAAAAGACACTATAATTCACTTATTTCTTTACATTAAGATTTACAATTGTAAATTACATGGAATTCCGTTGAAAAACAAGTTAGAGAGAAAAGTGGAGAGAATCTTAAAACCAATAATTAAAAAACTCAACCAGTTCGACCGTAAAAATCTTAACATAGAACATGAAATTAATATCTATTTTATTTTGAGCTCAATTATGTTAATTCTCCGCTGTTATTAATTGATTCAATTGACTAAATTTGAAAATTATTTTCGAAGTGTTATTCTACCTTAGTCCAAGAATTTCCGAATCAATACTAATTGAGAACAATGGAACATTCTTTCTAATCACTTTAAGATGATTAATCTTGTATTGATGACTCAACTAACTCTATATAATTCATGTTTTATCTAATGGCTACCAACTGAGGTATCATTAATTAGAATATCTTATAACTATTATTAAAATATAACAATTCTCATATAAGATAACCTTGGAGATCTCAAGTCAAATAATTACTTATACAATCATTATAATGAGAATTTTTATAGACATATAAGTTATGTTATGAATGAATTTTCATATAGGGTCAATTCAGTAAACTTATTCTCTAACATGCATCTAACACATTTGTTTATCTTCATACTTTAATCTATGAGATTGACTACTGCCTTCATAAGGAAAAACATAACATGTTAGTCTTTTTACGTTCTTTTAATACCTAGTTTTAATAGAGCGGTGACTAGAAACAATTTATGAATAATAGATAGATGCAATATTAATCATATGCATAGACTGAGTTAGTTGGGACCCAATCACACACACGCACGCACGCACGCGAGAACATAGTTATTTGGAGTCCAGTGGTGCACCGGGCTCTCCAAGATTTAAAAACTTAAATATTTGGACTCTCCTATCTTAAATTCCTGGCTCCGTCACTGATCATATGATCATAATCTCGTCATAATTTTATTTGTAATATATATTTATCCTATATACTTTATTGTATACATCTAAATTATGTAATATAAAAAATATCTTATTTTGTTACTAAAATATAACCAATTGATTAGCTGCAAGCATGAATTAATATTTTGTTGTGGTCATGCAACTTGTTAATTAGTCTGAGTAGTGTTTCTTTCGGGAGCTTCAGTAGATTTGGCCACCGTACTTCTGTAGCAAATTTTTGGTATTGTTTTTTAGAAGTTTTGGATTGAACCAAGAAGTTTTGAGTACAATGTTGAAGATTTCGTAAAGAATTCAATATGAACGCTGAGTTTTAGTGCCCTACTATCCCATGGATGAAGTTAGAAAGTTGTGTCCTGCTGTTGCTCCGATGTTGTTATTATTTCCGTGCATGACAAACACATCTGAGAAGACTGAAGAGACCTGTCAAGTAAGGATATCTCTATTACAAAAAATGGATGCGAACAGTTGCTTTGTGTTTTGGGTTGGCACCTGTTTTCCTCTGATCTGATGTACTAAGCAACATGTAAAGCCAAAAATGCTAAGAAAATATGTGTTAAAGAAAGTAGCATACCTCCTCGCCTTTCAATCATTCAATCTGTATAAAGATTTACAAGTTTCGAGTTAAATGCATAAAAAAAGCTTATTAAATCCAGCGGAAGTCTAAGCTTCCCAAGTAATCAAACAACTCCCTGAACAAGAATACCAACAATGAATAAAAAAGGATTAAATGACTAAAGTGACTTAATCACATTGCCCCTTTTATCCAAAAAAGAAATTACTATGCCCTGAATCGACTGTCCCATGACTTCCAACTTCTCTGGTAATCCGACTGTGTAGTGCAATTGTGACAATCTAATATAGATCCGTTTGGAAGGTGAAAAGTGAAATTATTAGCTGAAATCAATTAAGATTCTAAATAAAGGACATAATTTAGAAGTGATGATCCCTTGCATGTCATTTCCATTTCTTTCTGTTTTCGCTGTTAATTCTATTACATATTAACTCCTGAACTGAGTTTAAACGTGCACGAAAAGTAAAAATAAAAACCAAAAGCGAACATGACCAACTATACTGAACTACATTGATGGAAGTCCGGTCAACTGAATTTTCAAGTTTCAATATATTGTCTTTTGAAAGCTCGAGAAAGAGGAATTCCATCTGCTTTTCAGATTAACATAAACTCCATATGGTATTATCCTTTTCCTTCTAATGACATACCATATGATAATGTCACTGGACAACAAACCAGTTCCTTCTTTTTTTTTTCCCTTCCTCATAAGAAACAGGTAGCCAGCACCTGTTAATAAAGTTAGGTAGGCTTCTGACATTTACATTGATAGATGGAGAACAAAATTTGCAGATTTGACCGACCCAAGAACATTTACCAACGGATGTTTTAAAGGGCTCTAAAACCAACAATACTAATTTCCAATCTCCACCCTAGCACTCCTTGTTAAGTTGGAGGATTCGTTTGTGTACAATCTTCACAGCTACTTTTACAATTCATCCCCACCCTCACATAATTGCTTGACCAGCATACTCTAAGCTGCATGTTCATGATAGGTAAATCATAGGATGTGCTCTTCTCTGGTGCAAAATGACATTCCATAACGTCGCTGTCAAGAACTGATGAGTGAGTGGGGTTGAATAGTGACAAAACCAAGCGGACACCTTGAAATGCACCAAACTATATAGGATGTCTCTGCTTCAATCGTTATCTTCCATCCGTTTAACATGTGTGCAACTTCAAACTTCAATCACACATGCACTAACATAAATAGATAACATATACAATAAAGGAATGCACATAAAAACATGGTAAGTCTCAGGATGAAGACATCTGTTTGTTCGGAGATTATCAATAACAAAAGGAAGAACCTCATAAAACTTTTTAACACGGTTTTCACTAAATAGTTAACCGGAATTACTTCTATCAAAAAAAACCAATGCCATCCAAGAACTTTTGAAGTACTACGTGAAAACACATTGAGGTCCTTCCAATTTGTCAGCAATTGAAAACTTGCAACAAATCCAAATGAATTTGGATTACGGTTGAGGAGGGCAAATTGCACCAAGTTTTTTTCACATGTTAAAGATGATTCTAGCTACAATCACAAATCCCAGACTGACAACTCCTACTTGTAACTAAAGTTTGTAAAGGATCTGGAAGAAAACTTCAATCATGAAAGTTAATGAAGCAAAATGAATCAGAAGTTATGCAGAAAGCAAACAAGTAGTTCACAGGAGACATCAGCACAAGTGAGATAAAGCACAAAAAAACTCACCAGCATATATACCGACTGCATGTTGAGCACTTCTGCAAGCTTCACATGGGAGGATAATTGCAGGAAAATCCACCAACTGGTAAGTCAGCAGATGCTGATCTCAGAGATTGATCACCGAATGACTTTCGTCCAGCCCCAGATATATGCACACACATTTCATACTTGCTAACAAGTTCAAACATGCAGATATCCCCAATCTGTAGACCATTATCACGAGCAAATGCCATCCAACCTCCGCAGAAAGTATGTACAGCTCTACCTTTGGAGTCTGGGACTGAATTAACAGTCCAACAATCCCCTTGGAAATTGCGGAGTAGAATCTCTGTTTTGAGGTTGGGAAGATATGCTGTAGAAAATTGGTGAGGAATTTTCTGCAAAATGATAAGTAGTCAGTAGTAAGTAAAAGCAGACTACCACAGTTCAAAGATCAATCACAAAGTATAGCACGTGCATTATAATGTTGAGGAATTCTAACAACCCCTGAGGAATTGAAGCTATGCCATTGAAGACAAGAAACATTAGTTATACATCCAGAAAGATAAGGCCAAATTGGTAATAACACATTGGGCTCATTTTTGCCAATATCGTCTAGAAATTCTGAATCCATTCTCTAAGCTATAGGTCTTAATTGTGATCCCCTAGCATTTGAAAATTCAACCCAAGACATTACTGAAGGAGCAATAGTGCAATCAAATTGTTTAATCATGCAGCTGCATCTCCTACATTAATCATTAGTCAAAAAGAAAATAATTAAAATAAAAAAGGAAATAGGATATTCACTCACTAGAGTGTATGAACCACTGACATTGAACTTCCTCATGATTCTAACAAAATTGGGAAAACCCGAGGTAAATGATTTGGCTGCTTTTGCTTCATCAAGTGCCAACAACATCCTCAGACCAGTTCCCATTTCTGCATTGCATTGAATCTCAATTAATGCTCCATGATTCACCATATATATCAGAAAGAACTATTTAAATGAATCAAAGGGACTTAAAACAGCAGAGGTTTTCCTTAAGACTCAAAATAAGGGTTTATATTCAACATGGTGCAAATTCTGTGAAGATAGTAAAAGATATGACTAAATGCAAAATAAAGTAAACAAGTATGCTCAAAAGTCCAAATTTACAAGTAGATCCACTTAAACATAGCTTATATTCACATTCAGTTTGTCATTGATCTTTAAACACAAAACCAAGACAAAAAGGATGAAATCTTACCGTGCTTATTATTGCCACTCGTTGACTGTGGACCGAGCACAAAGCTGGCACAACCTTTCAGGCCATTGTCGTACCTTTTGGTGTGAATTGCTTGGTTTTTCCTTGCCCTTTTCTTATCACCTATCTCTACTTTCTTGATTATTTTGGAATGGACATCTAAAGCATGTCTTCTTGATTTCTTTGAAGAAGTTTCACTTTTAGGTGATGTATTAGGAGCTCCAGTATTCATCCCATTAGAAAAAGCTTTTCCACTTTGGTTTTCTGGACAATCCTTTCCAACTCGAAGAATAAAAACGTGCATTTCAAGTTTACAAACAAGTTCAAAGATACAAATGTCTCCCACCTTGATGTCATTATTACGGACAAAAGTCATCCAGCCACCACACAAAGTATGACTTGTATGCACTCTCGTAGTTGGTACAGAATTCACAGTCCAAGAAGCTCCTTTGACAGTGTGAAGGACAATTTCAGTTCTGCAATTTGGAAGATGCGCCATTGAGAACTTGTATGGTATATTCTGCATAACAGACAGTGAGCCTGATTGACCATATAACCAGATAACCAAAGGGGAAAAAAAAATCTTTTCTAAGGCATGGCCATCAATTAACAAATGGTTAAGAAACAGTCTACGAATCCAAGAAAACATCACAAGTACAATCGCAAGGGAAGACCAGTCACATCAACACTAAATGATTGAAGTCCTCTAGTTAAACTGCATAACATAGAGATAGATAACTAACGTACCAAAGTATATGAACCACTGATGTTGAACTTTTTCATGATCCTCACAAAGTAAGGATAGCATGAGATAAAGGATTCGGCAACTTTTTTCTCACGTTCTGAAAAAGTTGACATTGGGCCTCTTTCTGGCAGATTCAACTCATCTTCATTTCCAATTCTTCTCCGTGTGGCTGCCTCTGATTCAAAATCTAAGCACATTGGATAAAGACGGTGATTCCATACAGTTATATTTAATATGTATATAAGTACAAACATTTCTGAGCTAATAGCAGGAAGATATGTTTCAGTTAATACTACAAAAAAAAAATATTAAACCCTTCTGATTGGAGAAAATTCCATCAACGGATGTAATTATGCCTAAGCTACAGCCTAATGTGTAAAGATGAAAGAGGGAAATAAAAAAATAGATCCATAAAATTTTGTAAGGGAAGAAATCAAAAGCACAAATCGAAGTGTACTTTCCAACTAGCAAGCAAGTGAAGATCAAAAAACTACTTGCGGATTGTTGAATTAGCACTCTCTCTTGAAAGGAGAACACTGCAAATTCTTGTCTGTAAAAGCGCTAGAATGATAGTTATCTTTGTTACCTGGCTTTCCATGGCCAGAATTCAGTTGAGAGGGCATGGCTGGACTGTTAAGTAAACTACCATATCGGACAATCTCCTCCGGGTACCTTGCAATAGTAATTGCATCATCATGCTGACATGTTTCCTTGGTAGAAACGACTACCCCAGTTCCCTTCTCATTCTCAGCAGAATCTAAAAGAAAGTCAAAGCAGCTTTCCTTAGCTTTCTTGGCACCACATTCAGATATTTCACCTGAAAATACGCCTTGTTCCTCCCTTCCTCTTTTCCGACAAGACTTGCCAAGCTCTTCGCTGCATTTAGAATGAAATGCGGACTCTTTCTCACAAGCACTCTGATCAAAAACTTGCACAGTGAAACACAACCCCCCATCATATCTGAAAACCAAAAGGTTACCACATGCAATAAGATGGTCCCTCACAAACGTTGGCCATCCATGATCAAGGAATACATCATCATCATTCTTCACTAACTGAACAGACCAAACGTTACCGCTGGGACCCACTAAAGAAACAGACCCACTTGTCGTCCCTTCCATATGTTTCATGAAACTCACTGGAATTTTCTGCCCAACAAAAATTAACGCTGTCAACAATCAACACGCAACAGACGACCATTATATGTCATGACCATTAGTTACTCAGCACTCAATTTACTTTTAGTTACTTTTTTTAACAGTTTCACTCCCAAAAACTCGAACTTGGAACAAATGCAGAGATAATAACCCACTATACTTCCACTTTAGAACCGTAATTACATTCCACAATCACATAACAAGTAGAACATATGAAAGAAGAAACAAGTTCGAAAAGAAAATAAAACCAATGAAACAATAACGATGAAAATAATAGGAAATACCAGTCTGGTGGGGGTCATATTAGAGGAGAAAATCTCAAAGAAGCAAGGACGTCGCTTTGCAATAACCATCTCCGGTTGATTCTCTTTTTCAATGTTCTCTATAGACAGAATACAGATTGCGGGAAAACGAAAGAAAGTTGGTAACTTTCTCTGGAATTACATGGAAATTTATGGAATTCGAGAACAAGGACATGTAAATCACAAGCAAATTCTGAGGACCCAAACGGAGAGAAAGATAAGAGAGTGAAGAAGAAAGAAGAAGGGAATTAAGAGGAGCGAGAGAGAGAGAGAGAGAGAGAGAGAGAGAGAGGGGTGTGTTATTCACGCACAGAAATTAGCGCGTGACATCACATGCATTTGTAACGACGTCGTACTGTGGAGTTAATCATACCCCATCAAATAAGCACTGCCTCCTGTAACAGTTGACTGTTGCAGAAATGATAAAAGCAGTGGTAGTAACTATCCAAAGCCCACGACTAATGCCTCATTCTACCTACTTAACTTGCTTGTAGAAGAGAGAAATCAAGTTTTATCTTTTGAAACAAAAGAAAATGTCTTACACCCAATGAGCGAGTGCTATCTTCAGACAATTCTTACATTCGATAAACTTATTCTGCTGAATGCTGAACTAATATATATGTTTGTATGGGCAAAACTCTACATGAACCTTAACAAGAGTTGTACAAAAACTACATTCCCAGTTACATCAAGAAGAATGAACAAATTCATATGCTCACATCACAAATATGTCCAGAAAGAGCAGAACATGGATCATTATGCAAAAAATTACACCTTCACATCTTTCCACCTCCTACAATCACAAAGTTGAGTCTCTCACATTTCTTCTTGGACCTTGTGAGTGTCTCTGTATCCACCTTTAACGGATGCAAACCTGCTTCATCTATGTTTATGAATCATCATCTTCAACTAATGTTAATTCCCCCTCTTCAACGAAAGAGGGTCGAAGAAACTTAGCAATGAAGGCCCACATCTTATAGACATCTTCAAAATTGGTTAAAAATCCGAGAGATGCAGTAACAACCTCCACGCGATAGAACACATTTTTACTATCTTGGCGGCCGTTAGCCATTGGCTTGCACAATGCTGTGTCTTCAAGGTTTAAGTTCCTGGAATGTTGTTTTGGGCTGTCTACCATTCTTACATGGCTAAGAATGCCAATTCCCAAAGAGATTCCATGTTTATCAGCTAACTTCTGTACAACTTCTGGGTGGATTAGTTGCCCTTTAGTGCAGTCCCTGACATTGAAAGCTACAGAAGCACCTCTTTCATATTTTATCTTGGGGCCATATATCTGTACAAGAGATGCTTCCTCACCATCTGAAGATGGAATGCGAAGTTGAAGTAAGGAGGTGACAAGCCAGTTAATGAGATATCGGAGTCTGAGAGTAGTTTTGTTGAGTCCCAGCAAGTCGATGTGATCCAGATGTCGGCAAATTATCTCCGGCTCTGTTCTTCCCCATTCTTGTTCGTCGCCGTCACCATCATCGTCACTATACGATTCGTAATCACCATTGGTAGCTGCAGATACATCCCCCACCTCAAAATGACTTGAATTTTCTCTGTGATTTTCTTCCATGCTAAAGGAAACTCTGTGGCTCATGCCAACAACTCGATCAACCTCTTCCAAACCAAAGTACCTGCCCCTTTCTCTCCCACCCAACAGTCTAAACTCACCTTCTGTCTCTCTCCTTATAGCACTCTCCTTTGCTTCTTGGCTAATACTGCATGCTGAAGCACTGTCAAGTGCATCATGCTTAAGGCCAGAAATCTGGTTGGGACAGAATCCATTTGAAGTCAAGATCGACCTAGGATCTGCCAACTTTGACTCATCTCTTATTACAAACTCCTCCTGAATCTCTCCGGCATGCTTTGAGTCAGCATTTTCCTCTCTATTGTTTAAGATATGCTCTCTTCCAGTGCATATTTCTTCTTCAGGAATTCCCTTTGAATGGTCAGGCTCCCGGGCCACCGATAGCACAGCTGCGTCGAAAGATAAAACAGGATCGTTATGTATTCTGTGATTTTTCTCATTTTCATCACATCTGGAACTCTTTATTGATTTTGATGCTGGTTTAGGCAAGAATCGGTTCATGAACCTATTGCCAGAAATCCATGATGGTGAAAGTGGGGAACCTGTTTTCTGCTTGCTCAATTGCTTACAATTATCAGACGGTAATGGACTGTGACCCAAATCAATCCAGTACGAATTTTCTGATGATTCAGACTCACTGAAAATTGGACTTCTCATGACCTCGCCAACTGAAAAGCTCTCTGCTTCCTCAAAAATGGTGCTTGCCCCATCTCTATCTGAGCTGTTATCATGTTCCATCTCAGTTTCAATAACATCCCTGACCTGGTTGGGAGTGAATACACCTGAAAAGGCAGGCAACTGTGATCCCCCTTGTGTTTCTGGTACAGTTTCTTCATCACAACAGATAGCATTTTCTTCAATTCCAGCCAAAACATCAATACCATCCATAGAATCACCCAAATATTGAGGGAAAACAGGTAGAATCCTAACCATACCAGACCCAGTACGCCCACCCTCATTTTGCAGACTTGCCATTACAGATTTCTTGATCAGAAGGCACCCAAACCCAGTTGGATCAGACCCAAACACTCTATAGAATGATGTGATAATAAAATCTGGGCGGAACAAGGAAAGCCCCAGTGAATCCATATCCTTGGGACCTAATGCCCCAGCATCCAGCAAAACATGCCAATTATTTTGTTGAGCAAGTGCCATCCACTGGTAAGAATACTTGGCCCCAGTTACTCGAGACTGAACAGGAAAAACAAAGAGCCCAACTGCAGAATCTTTCTTTCTCTTCTTCTTATTTGAAATATGTTTCCTCAGCTCCTTAGAACACAGCTTTAGAGTAGGCCATTTATACCAAGCACTGTAGACCTTAGCACCTTTGTCTTTGGCACACTGAGCCATCCAATTGACAGACTGACTGTCGTGATCAAACATGGTCAACAGGTTCTTATTTGAATGGAATGGATATGATTCAGCTAGCAATTTAAACGCAGAGCCTCTACTAACAGTGAAAATAAGACCATATTCATTCTCAGGAATGTTCAAGTGATCCATAATCCTAGTTTTTATATCGTGTTCTGCAGTACCCTTCTCGGCACCTCCATAAAGAGCATGATTACTCAAGTTCGCAGTAATTTCATGCAAGGTAAATGCAGAAGACTCCCAGTATTGTTGAGTTTGAAGATTAGAAAACAACCCAAAGCCACAGTAATCAAGACATACCTTGGATGAAGAATCAGACAGATGTCCATACTCATCAACTCTCAAATGATCAATCCTTTCTGTTGATTGAAACTTCGGGTACATTGTTAGAAACTTGGTGAAGGCATCGTAGAGTTGTGGAATCGACTCCTCAGAGCTAAAACTTTTCTCTGCAGCCATAGCTGTGGCACGCAAGAACTCTTTCTGGGCATGAAGCCGAGCAAGTGAACGTGATCTACCAATAACTGTTCGCTCCTGACTCGCAGATGTGTCTGCATCAATATCTTGAGATTTTGCGAGAGACCCATCTTCAGAAGCTGCCTCAAGGGCCTCTTTAAGTTTGTTTTCTTGCAATTGACGAAGCACAGTCAAGCCAGAACCAGAACGAGAACGAGAACCAGAGCCACCTCTCCTTTTGCTCTTCTTGTCCACTAACAGAGCCGCACAATGGATAATTGGTTTCCATAGTGAAAGATGCATGAATGCAACCTCTCTCGCTCTCTCTCAGACCAATCCCAGTGTTACCCTCCAAGTACAAAAATCAGCAGAGACCCGAATGAAAGAAAAGAGGAGTCTTTGAAACTCAAAGTTGTCAGCTTGGCAAAGAAACTGACATTCTAGACTTTGGCACTTTATACCTAAGAAATATTCAAAAATATCAGAAACAAGATATATTCTTTTCGTTGGGGCTACACAGAACTTTTGCGAGATCAACAGGATTGGTCATAAAGAAGAGGAAAGCTAAAGAAAACCCATCTGGTAAGAATCAAACCTTTGACGCTGATCAGAAAACCGTAGCTTTATCGTCGCTTTAAGGGCCCATAATTTGCGGGTTCCAATTCAAATTCAACACCACCACCACATTGAAACGCCGTCCGATTTTAAGGAGAATTCAGACACGAACCCCACAAAAGAAACAAAACCCAGATTCAAAGTCATCTCCAGAAACCGAATTCCACGTTACAAAAGCCAACTTCCCCTGAATCCTCACTCCTAGTAAACAAGCTAGCTAAAGATACTAAACAGTACAACCTATCAACAAAGCTACCAACAAGGTACGAGAAACCTAGACGCAGAGCTAGAAGAGGACCAACAAAAAACGCTGACTGACCCTCTAACCACCACTCTTCAATTCCTCTGCTTTTTTTTCTTTTTCCTCCTAGTTTCCTCTATTCCTCTGCTTCGTTATGTGTTAAACAGAGACAAAGTTAAAAGGCAAAGCTCAAAACTTTTTGAAGACCACCAATTCTGCATTTACTACAGCAGTTAATGTAAACATGTATGCATTAAATGCGACTGCTTTCTCTTCCTTTCCCCCACCATTATTAAATCTTCGTTTCGCTGCAATGCCCAACGTACCCCTCTCCTTTTACTTTCTCCACGAACCCTGTCTTTACATTAAAGTTGCAGAATGTTTGATGAAAGTTGCGGCCTGCGGGTTTTGGCATTCAAAAGCCGTTGGCCAAAATAAACACCTCAGTAACGCATCTTTGACTTCACCTGCCAACTAAATACACATTAAGTTACTGGCCCATAAGTATATTCCTAGAAGTTTTGGGATAGTGAGTATTATCCTTCACTGCACTGGTTCTTCTACTTTTTTAGTTAAAATATCGTGCCAGTTGCTTTCTTGTTTATGGGAACTGAGGTTGTCACAACGTTGAAAATGGCCCAACGAGTCCTTTTCTCTTCTTTTTGGTTAGTTGGTAGGTTGAGTTAATGCAGAAAGACCTACTCATCAAGTATTTGAACCGCATTTTACACAATCAACTAACCAAAAATTTGTGTGACAAGGGCTAATATCGCGTCTTAAAAAACTCTCAGGCGTGGGTGAGTTATTAACGAGCTCTTCTGGCTTAAGTAAGATTGTGGATTCGAACCGCTCTCATGTATGCAATCGTTTAAAATTTGAGGTCAGAGTTTTGTCTCTCGCAAAAGACCTACCCAATTCAAGCGAGAATTAGTTTGCGAATAAATAGTTTAAAAGTACCTTTTTCATAATTAAGATCTTCTTAAAATATCTAGTAAAAATCATCCCAAAAAAAAAAAAATCTTGAAAAGAACCCAAGAAGGTTATAATAAAAATGTTCTTACTAATTTTGAACAATCAACTAAAAAACAGGGGTCATACTTGACCTTTTCGTAGTAGACTCCTAAATTGATTACGTTGGATTCCCACGAGCATTTGTTGGATTTTTTATACGATTTTTTTATGTCAATCTGGTTGAGACTTCAGGCCGACAAAGCATCCAAGGATAGTTTCAGGAGAAGTCAATGACAGCCGTTAAGTTGTTCCAGACGCCATTTTAAGACGCATTACTTACCTTTACAACAGTAAACACTTGCCCTTGGGTTGTAATAATGCAGTTATTATTGATCTTTAAAATTGAATTGTCTGATTTAATAAAAAAAAATTAATTATCTAATTTTTATTTTTTAATTTAATTTACTTTAATAATTCTTGTTATTAAAATTGATCAATTTATTAATTAATAGGTTGATTTTTATTAGTTAATAAATTCTTATAAATTAAAATAAATCAATTAATTTTTATTTAGTAATTTCTTTTTAATTAAACTTCAAATTTTTCTATAAGTAAAAACAATCTATTTTAATTATATTTCAAAATTTTATTTAATCTTTAGTCGATAGTCTAATACCGTTTTAAGTCTTTTAAACCCTAAATTTCTTATCTTACTAGTTTAACCTTTTGGTAATTACTTTTACTAATACATATTATTATTATTATTTACTTCCATGAGATAAAGATGAGAAATAAAGCCCATCTCGAAGAGTTATGAACCGATTAAAAAAATTTAAATAATAAATATTTTTGTCTATTTATCTAAAAATTTATGTTTTAATAGCTTACACAAAAACAAATGGGCATTTTCTGAATATCTTGTTGAATATACTCTCTTCTATTTAAAATAAGTGTCGTTTTAGAGGGATTTTAATTATTCAAAATAAGTGTCGTTTGTGACTTTTTATGCATATTTATGATTTTACTTCCA
>JAOTBA010000026.1:4991-15199 GCA_025629845.1 Erythroxylum squamatum
TGAGTGATAGTGTCAAGGGTTGAGTGGTGTCGGCTCAGTAAAGCCTTGAGTAATTCTATTGTATTTTCGTGAAAGTTTTTAAGCTGGGTGAGGGCCCCGCAGACGTAGGCAAGGTGTTCCGAACTATGTTACCAAATTTTTGGTGTTTTTGTTATTTCGGTTCTGCTTGTTTTTATATTTTGTTGGTGCCCAACAAGTTTGCGAAATAATTAACCCCCCTTCGATTTTTCGCTTATCATCTGATGGAGAGCTTGTAAAGTTTGATGCTTAAAACTTCTCATTTGATTATGCGTCTGCAAATAAGCTGTATTGTGAGACGTCCTTGACGATTAAGCGGACTGCAGAAATTGAGGTTACTACTGTAAGTAGAGAAAAGGCAATAACATTGAACCAGTGCCAAATCTTCTTCTCTATTCTTGTCGTCTTTCCCTTTACCTGTGACACACAGATCGAACAAAGCATACGTGCACTCAGTTATAGGCTCGTAAATTAACTTATTGTAAAGAGGGTGAAAGAAACAATAATCAATTAATTACCTTGAGGAAGATCATGCTTGGGAAGACAAAGGTGAGAGTAGTGAGAGAGAATGCTCCTACCAAAGTGACAAAGTCTCCCATGAAAGGAAAAGCCGTTGTGATGAAGGTGTTTGCGGTGTAGAAGAAAGCACGAAGGACGAAAAGCCTCTTAACATTTTTCCTTGAATGCAATTTCTCCTTCACGTCTAGGAACTTGGTATCAAGTGCCTCATGAACTGGTGCGGCGAACGTCTGTTTTATTTATGGTTTTCAATTGATTTAAGTTGGAACAATAGTAGACTACAGTTGAAATAGAACAAAAGAAAAGAGCACATAAGAAAAAGTGAATATGGTACACGCGTATTCTAAAGAAAGAAATTCCTCTTCAGGAATTATACGCTAGAAGTTGATAAACTAGCTAATTTCTAAATTAACAATAAAGGAAAAGGCAACTAACGTTGGACCTTGGTATCCATAGAGAGTAAGCCAGCCGTTAAAAAAGAATCAAAGAGTTGACTTTGACATTAATGGCAAGCAAGACCCACATAAAATGACATTTATGTCCGGCAATGAAATTGTAAAGGAAAACAGAACAACCAAGAAACCTTTAGCTTGATGTTGCTATCTCGATGTAATGATTCGGACTTTAGTAAATGAGACGGAAATGTTGTCACTTATCAATACCAATTTAAACTTGTCATTAGACATTTAAGACTTAAGAAACCAAACTAACGAGAAGTATAGAGATCATACCATTTGGGAGATTATAGACTGTAGAAACACTAGAAGGTTTATTAGAATCTTCACCCACTTAGGACCTGAAATCTGCTGCGGAAGGTACCACGAAACAGATGAACCATAAGCCCAGTATCCAACCACAGTCACGCCATAATACAAGAGGATTCCCACTGTGAACTGTGTTACCAAAGCTTTCCTCATATTCTTCACTGCCGGCTGCCGCAAAGTTGACTGCCGTTGCAAAAAATGAACATTTAGATCAAACTTAATAAAAACATGCTTACATATGCTTTTGACATGTTCTCTATTGCTCTACCTGGATTTCTGGTAGCAACCCTCCGGAGTTTGCAGTAATGAGTGCTGAAATTGAAGCAAAAGCATTGAAGACTTTGCCCACTTGGCTTCCCCCAACGTCGTAGCTCCTGTTTTTATTTGATCGTCCTGGCAGGTTATTGAGAGTGAAAGAGATACGTAAGCTATATACATAAAGCAAACACCAAGAAGGGTGAGGCTACTTGCTAGTATGGGCCCTGGAAACTTGGAACAGGACTACTATGTACCATCATCAACAACCATAACGACAAGGAGGATAACATAAGCAGAAGTGATAACAGCAGAGACCATCAACCACGTCCTCATAGCGGACATTGTTGGGATCAGAAAAGCGAATAAGAAATAGGCCAGTCCAGCGAAGATGATGTAATATTGAAGCCTCCATGTTGAGTCGCTGAAAGCCAAGTGCATTTCCTATATAGCAAGCAAAAAGGAAAAGCATATCTATTTTACAACCAATACCAGACACCGGAACAGCTACGGATATATACAAACAATTCTGTGCAATATACCTTCAAAGCTCTTCCTCCAAGGAGAATGAAACCCATGTTGGCGAGAATAAACGACGTAAACTGGCTAAAATATGTGAGGTAATAGAAATATTTTCCTGCAAAAAGATGTAAAGAAAAAGCATCCTATCACACACTTTTTATGTATTTATTATAGGGTGAGACGAGAATAAAAGATACAGGTACATGTTTACACACCGAAAACAAACCCCATAAGGTCTCTGTATCTGATAAACCTCTTGCCGTCAATGAAATGAAACGCAGCTAAGAGCCAGTTAGCATAAGCACTATAGAAGCCGATGACAAGTAGGATTATGATACTCCATGTCCAACCTAGAGGCACCATTACCAGACTTGAATAACTCAGTATGTACCCACAGTTGAAGCATGTCACCAGCATGAATCCCACTTGTTTCCAAGAATCTGCGGTGTCAAATTAAATTCAGGTCATGAAAATTATTAACAGAATTAAGAAGGTTTTGAAAAAAATTATGAATATTTTTTATTGAACAGTATTTTCCAGAGAAGTAGAAGCCCCTACAACAAAATCTGGTCATTCACTGTCTTAGATGTTGGATAGTCGCAAAGATTAAGAGATTAAACAAGAGGCATGTATATACCTTGGCCAACCGTATGAGCCGAAGCGCTGACACTTTGATCATCAGGCCCATTAGGATTAACTTGAGCCCCATCTTCGATATTCATGAATTCTACGCTGTTTACTCTTCCTGCAGACTCCATCTCGATCCCAAGAGTTAGCTCTCTTCAATTCTTTAAGGTCTTCCAAATGCATATCCTATAGATGGGCATTGCTTTACTTATAGAAACTAGTGGGGACTCTCACTTTGAACTTTTTGTTTCTTACTTCTCTCTAAGGTCTTTCTATTGGCTTATCCACTTGTCAATTAATGCAGCGACGTACTGAATTGAACTCGTGCCAAAGTTCTTGGCTGGCAATAGTGAGGTTTGACTGGTTTCATTGAAATTATTCTGCAACTACGCTTGCAACTGGTCCCATGAACGAATTAATTTTTCATCATTTTGAATACGAACATGTATATGCTGCGATAAGCCAAAGAAATCCATGTTTGTCAATTTTGTGATTCATTGTGATTTTCAGAATCTTTCTAGAACCAAAAACAGGTTCATAATTGACTCTTATGTGTCTTAGAAAATTAAAAAAAAAATATTAGGGACAGTTTAGTTCTACAGTTAATCTTAATTGAATCACAACAATGTAGACGTATAAAGTCATACTTATTTCAAGGTCTTACACACGTTCTCACATGTTCCCTCGACTACATTTCGAAAGAAAAGCTACAAGCCAAAATAAAGTTTCCTGTAATTTATCATTGCATATTAGCCCATTATAACTCGTTAAGAAGGAGATCAAAATCAAACTTCCTGTTCTATGTTGGAAAATTTGATGGAGAGTACTATTCTCTTTTTGAAACAAAGAAGGATTTTCTCAGTGTTGCCATTAATATAGTTTATTGTACTTTTGATTGAATAAGAGCTTTGTTTAAATAATGATGAATATTTCAATAAAATAGAGTAACAAGGTGTTTGGTTCACCTGTTAGAAAACATGAGTATTATTTAATTTAGTTTATTCTTAAGAATTTTTAATAATGATATAATATCAATGTTTAGTTTGAAAATATAAATTTAGAATGGCAAAGAAATAATTAACAAAAGTGTCAAAATATCCAAGTATTTCTCACTATTTATATTATTATCATCATCATCATCATCATTATTATTAATATAGTAGCTAAGTAATTATGTGAATTATTTAAGGATATTTTTGTCCAATATGTCCTCAATTTTATTCTCAATCACTTGGAATAAAATTGAAATAGATAAAGATAGGAGTGATGTGTTTACTTATTGCTCAAACTCAAGAAATAAGTAAACCATTGGATTATATATTTGATATGTTTCTTCAATCAAACACGGGAATAACCTATCACCGAAAATAGATCAGGAATGGAATGTGCTTGGGTCGGTCGTGCTAGGCCCAAGCCCAGGCCCAGGCATAGAACAGCTTGTGGTCCGATCGGCCCATTCGCTGTTCAATGAATTAAACCTAGCAGGAATTTCTTATATAACGTATTACCTCACCATGAAATAGGTACGACATTAGAACCTTGATATTCTCTATTCATAGCTACCCGAAACCCTGACAAAAAGACTAACTTGAGCGTCGGAGGGGCCTGCCGGCAATCAACCCCCGGCATGCTTTTCATTGTTTTACAGGTATTCTCTAGCTAAAGTCACCCAGACCTATGGATCCAAACAGTGGCGTCTGGCCCCATCAAAATCAGACAGAACCAGTATCTTATATTATATGTAGTAGCAGTCAGTAAATCTTCACCTAATCAGCTCATACTTTACCCCTCTCATCTTTGATTGTGTTATGTAACAAAATGTTTGTTATTCTAAAGGTTCTTATTGTACGGTTGAAGTCTCTATAAATAAAAGTAAAGATAACACAAATTTTTATTATTGTCATAATTTTACTATGCAATACTTTATTTTTAAAATAGTATATTTTAATATATTTATTATGAGTTGTAATAGAAATTGAATTTTAAGTATATAAAATCAAAATATTATACTTAAAAATTATTTCAAAAAGTAGTAACTGTACTTTGTGCCCCTTAGGCAGTGACGGAGGCAGAAATTTATAATAAGAGGGCCAAAATATTTATTTTTTTAAAATTTTGTGGGGCTTAATATACTACTAGCTCTCAAATAACTTAATTCTCATATATGTATATATATATAATATTAAATTTTTTAAAATTTTGGGGGGCCCACTGCACCAGTGGCCCCCATGTAGCTGCGTCCATGCCTTTAGGGGTGGTCGAGTTGGCGAAGTGGAGGGACACGGAGTCAAAAGGTCCTGTGTTCGAATCTTTCGAATTTATCGTACAAAACTTGCTAACGCGAAGTACCTGATTGGCGTGATTTGCAGGCTATTCCATCGATATTTAACTATCAATAATGTAATATTATTTTTTTGGGTTTTCGGGATATAAGTTTTGTGTGCGGCTTCGCGCACGTAACTGGTGTCCTTAAACGCAACGTTTGTTCAAATATTTTTTGCTTTAATCCTAACCGTTGAACCCGTGAAACTTTGACAAACATTCCAGCCAATATAAGCCGTCAGATCTCACACGCCTCCGTAAGCTCCTCCGCAACTTCAGCCACCGTCTCACCGGCTTCGCTTCTTGCTACTCCTTTAAAACATAATCGCTGATCTTTGCTGCCAACTATCTAATCAATCAGGCGCTTGAATTGGGCTCTCTTTTTTCCCTGTTAATTTTTGGTTGAGTTGATAATGGCTACTGAGTCTCCGAGTTCTGTTCGTAAAGGTGACAATTTTGCTTCTTTTTAGCGAATTAAGCTGAGAATCTAATTGGGTATTTCTAATTGTTGTTGGGTTTGTCGTTATTGAGTTTCTTTTTTCTCTTCCGTGAAGTGGTTGTTCAACTGAAAGCCACCGCTGATGCTCCTATACTCAAGCAAACCAAATTCAAGGTGCGATCTTTTTCGTTTTTTGTGCCCAAAGTTCAGGAAGTTTTGAGTTTTTTTGCTTTGCTTTGGTGATGAGAACTCTTTGGGTATTTGAAGAGTCTGTTTGGTTTGTTCTTAAATATCAGTTAGCTAAGAATTATAGAACGTCAGTTATAGTGATCAAAAGTTTGAAATAAAGAAACTTGTTTCCCAAAAAAATTTGTTTTCTTGAGTCTCCTTTAAATGGCCGTTGACATTCTTGTTGGAATCATGCGCTGAAACATAGTACCATCTATATGTTTTGAGCTACTGGAGATTGATGATTGATTATCTTGTGGGTTGTGGAGGAGAACTGTAAGGGATCGTTTTAATGTCATGGTTCTTGCCTTCTTTAAGAAAATTAAGGGACGTTTTTGTGTGCTTTCAACAGACAAGTGCATGAAGTCGAATTTTCTATTAGAGTAGCATTATTGGAGATTTACTTTCCTTTGTGAGTTTGTTTTTTCTTAAGACTCGAATCTTTCTACGGAAAGTCCCTTGCGTTCTGGTAGATTTTAAACGGTTCGCGCTTATACATTGACTACAATTCATTGCAGATACCTGGAAATGATAAATTTGTTAAGGTTATTGACTTCTTGAGACGGCAACTTCACAGGGAGACAGTGGTAAATTACTTATGATTTTTGTTTTCTGCCCTGGTTAATAATCTAGCACTTCTAGACATGCTAATACTCTATCCTTCATTTTTTTTTGCTAGTTTGTGTACATCAACAGTGCATTCTCACCAAACCCTGATGAGTTGATAATTGATCTATTCAATGTAAGTGTTGATTCTGCTGATTGTTGGTTTAGCAAGTTTTCCATTTACTTCAAAGATTTTACATCCTTACCCATTTGGCTTGTGGTGGTGATAAATGTTCTTCACGTGAAGTAGATTCTTCCTGCCTTTTTTAGTTGCATCCATTTTTCACCTCTTTTTCATTCTTACAATTTTAGTAAGAATGCTAGTTTCCAAGACCATTAAAGATGAATATGCACATCAGATTGAGGCTTAAGAATCAATTAGATCCAGAACTGATTGAAAAATGATTGATTTTACATGCTAGCAAGGGTCCCCTTACTATTCCGAATTTTCTCTCTGGTTTTCCCTGAACCTTGAAACAGAATTTAAGTTGGATAAAGGTGGTTTTTAACTGCTAAAACTCTCCTGACTTCTATAAATACTATGATGCATCTTGTTAATTTGTTATGTTATCTTAGTCTGACTACCTGCTTTTGGCTTTATTTCTCCAACTTGCTATAACTTCTACCTTGATATTGCAGAATTTTGGTGTTGATGGTAAATTGCTGGTAAATTATGCTTGTTCCGTGGCGTGGGGTTAACCTTTTCTGGTGGATGTGCTGATGGAGTTATTGTTCAGAAGCTAAGAACCTTGTGCTAGTGCTTTCATTTGTAACCCAATTTGGCATTTTCTTTGATTAATGTGTGATAAGTGACGATCATTGCAGCTGCTTCGTGCTAGTTCCCATCCTGTTCTTTTCTTCCTTCACTTCCCTTTCTAATTTCTGTCAGTGCTTCTCAGATGGAGCCTTTGCTTGCCAGCCAATGCTCATTTATTTTTGGATAGATGCAAAGATTCTGATTGTCGAGATGGCGATTGAAAGCAGAAATTTCACATGCAGTTAATAGGTTTCACTTTTTAGGTGTTCTTTTTCACTTTTTGTTATTTGTTTTCTTCCTTGGGTTTGGGAAGGCTCACACTTTCTATCTTTAATGAATTTTACGTGCCAGCTTTCTGGTACTGCATTTCATGGAATTCACTCGAATATGATTTGACTGGACAACACTTGTGCGCCATCACATGTTCAAGGAAATGATTTTATTATTCAGAATCAATTCAGGAAAACTGGATTTCCTAACTTGGGTTAAGAAGTTAGTGTTAGTCTCAAGACTCTTGCAATGCGTACTGGTCATTTTCTTTCCTTTTGCACCCTTTACTTTGTTCGAGCATAATCTCGGACCAGTAAAGAGCGGTTGGTTAGCACGGGAGAATAGTAATAAAAATAAGAATGAATATAGTAAGGAATAAGAATAGATATTATCATTATAATTATGATGATTAGTTAAGAGGAAGGAAATGATTGATTTGTAAAAAATATTGTAATTAATTCATTACAAAATGAATTATATTTTAATTACTGAATGAATTATATTTTAATTAATTACAATATTTTAATTAATGAATGAATTATATTTTAATTAATTATAATATTTTAATTAATGAATAATTATATTTTAATTAGTTATAATTTAATTAATAATAATATTTTAATTAATTATAAGGTAATTAATTAAAGAATAACAATATTTTAATTAATTATATTGTAATTAATTAATTATAATATTTTAATTAATGAATAATTATATTTTAATTAATAATAATATTTTAATTACTTAATTACAGTATTTTAATTAATGAATGAATTATATTTTAATTAATTATAGTGTAATTAATTATTTAATTGATTTCACCATAAATTTGATTATTGAAATTAAAGTTTTACTTATGAAGTTATTTGACTCGTAATTATACTTGGTACTTTTCTAATTTCTATCTTTTATCTATCCTCTATATATAAAAAATTAAAAATATAGCAATCACTTCCGTTCCTCTTGAATATGAAATGAATAGACGATTGAGGGGTATGAGAAAAGGGGTATGGGTATGGAATGAAAATTGATGGTTGGTACGAGCCTATCATTGAAGACTTAAGAGTTTTATTCCTTGGTTTTAGGTAATCCTCTATTCCTCTCATAATCTAGAGGAATGAGAGTGATTGCAATATAATTATTTAAATATGATAAAATCAATTAATTATGATGAAATCAATTAAATAATTAAATAAAATATTGTAATTAATTAAAATATAATTATTCATTAATTAAAATATTGTAATTAATTAATTAATTACAATAAAATTATTTATTAATTAAAATATTGTAAAATTATTTATTAATTAAAATATTATAATTAATTAACTACAATATAATTAATTAAAATATTATTATTAATTAATATATAAGTAATTAAAATATAACTATTCATTAATTAAAATATTATTATTAATTAATTAATTGTAATATAATTAATTAAAATATAATTAATTCATTAGTTAAAATATTGTGATTAATTAAAATATAATTAATTCATTAATTAAAATATAATTCATTTTATAATTAATTAATTATAATATTTTTTCAAACTAAACACTGGTATCGGTAATCATTACTTCATCTTAACCAAAATTTTAAAAAATTGGGAGATTTTTTTGCAAAATTTTCAAAAAATTTTAAAATCTCTCTCTCCCTCCTACCTCTTCTTCCCCCCATTTTTTTCAAAGTTTTTAAAATAATAATAAATATTTTATTAATAATAATAATTATAAATTAAATAAAACTTAAAAATAAATTATTTTATTTTATTACTAATAAATTATTTTTATTTAAATTTATTTTAATATTTTTTAAAGCATGGTTGATATTATACAGTACAACTGTATAATATACCAATATGAACTATTTTGTAGTTTTTAAAAATTTTATGGACTATTTCATAAATTTAAAAAATTTTCCGAAACGGTACCCGGTACCAACCAGTACCGGTACAGTTCTGTTCCAGAGCTCAATCTGATACCAAGTCCAGTACGGTATTCATAACATTGGTTATCTTACACTTTAAACAAACAAGATACCCAATATTATCAAACAAACACGTTTTAGGATACAATGTATGTTAAACGTATTATGCCCATACACTGGAGAAGGAATATAATGTTCAAATATATTATGCCGTCAATGTTGAAATTTCATAATGTAGCTGTCCAGCAAATAGCGACTTGCGTGGGCTTCATTTGTGTGGTTATATTCGACAATTGTGGCCGAAAAAATTTTCACTTTTGTGACGTTCTAGGCACGTACACCTGCATGTTCCATGACCATGAATGTAACGGGTACTTAGCTGTAAGGATATTGACGCTGAAATTGATTAAGATGTGATGCCGATCCGCCGTATCCATTTTGCAGTTCACACTCTACGCCAGTGCACAGAAATGCTGACGATTTCAATCTTGCCGAAGCACCAAAAGTAACATGACGATCACCATCCAACGTGCACCACGAGCAACAGTGTACTAAGAAAATTAATATATTTATTCATTAAAAGGTTGAATTTGATCATGTAAGACAGAGCTATGAATCTTTGAAGGCACGTGCATTCCTCTCATCGCCATGACCATGTAAGATAGAGCTATTTTGCAACTCTTTACCTTAAGACCCTGTTTGGTTGGATGTTAATTAATAGAATAGAATGTAATAGAATGGAAGAGAATGGAATTGTTAATAATGTAATGTAATATAGTAAAAAGTTGTTTGTGAATGATGGAAGGGTTCATAATGTAATGTAGTGAAATATTATTTGGAAGATGGATGTAATGTAATGTAATGTATAATAAATAACTTTTATACCCCTTATATTAAAATAGTTGTTGCAGGAGGTTTATTATTTTATTATTAATTATATAAAAATATTAGT
>JAOTBA010000027.1:0-10096 GCA_025629845.1 Erythroxylum squamatum
AAACTAGTAAAGTATACAGTACAGCTGTATAATATATCAATATGGACTATTTTGCAATTTTTAAAAAGTTTATGGACCATTTTATAAATTTAAAAAATATCCCGAAACGGTATCTGGTACCGACCGGTACCGGTACTGTTCCGTTCCAGAGCTCAATCCGATACCGAGCCCGGTACGGTATTCATAACATTGCCACGTATACTATAGGAAGAATAAGTTAAGTAATTCAAAGTCATAATAAAAAATTGAATAAAAAATGAAGTTCAATTGTCGCACCAAAATTTCATTCATAATAAAAAATTAAATAAGAAATAATTTTCAATCGTCACATCAAAAAAAATTATAATATTTAATTTTTTTCATCATAATGATTTCCTATATATTGTGTGGAAATATAGAATGGTTGATTGAACAAATGTGGCATCACTTAGTAACCAATTCCTTGTAAAAACATTTTAGTGGAAACTCGGAATGGCTCTCCTTCAATGGCTGAACCAAAGCTCGAATATTTTCTTCCTTCTCACATCAGTTTTACTAGCAATCATGTTGAAGTTTGTATTGCGGAATAGGTTCAGGAAAACAAAGCTGAATCTCCCACCAAGCCCTCCAATGTTACCAATCATTGGCCACCTGCATCAGCTTGGTGAAATGCCTCATATATCTCTTCACCGCCTGGCAGGGAAGCATGGTCCAATAATGTTCTTACGACTTGGTGAAATCCCAACTTTGGTGTTGTCTTCCGCTAGACTGGCAAAGGAAGCATTGAAAACTCACGATATTGCTTTCGCTAGTCGTCCCCAACTTGTCGCTGCCAAAACCCTAATGTATGGCTGCACAGATTTGGCATTTGCCCCTTATGGTGCTTACTGGAGAACTTTAAGAAAAATCTGCATTCTTGAGTTACTTAGTGCCAAGAGGGTTGAGTCGTTCAGTTTTATTAGAGAAGAAGAAGTAGCCCGTTTGGTGAATCGGGTTGCAAAGCCCTATCCTGGAATTGTAAATCTGAGCAAGTTGCTTGAGCAATATATAAATGACGTTCTCTGCAGAACTGTATTTGGCAAGAATTTTTCAGAAGCAGGAGAACATGAAAGGCATGGGTTCCATGACATGCTTCACAATTTCCAAACTTTGCTTGGAGGCTTCAGTCTTGGCGACTATTTTCCTTCTATAGGATTTGTTCAAAACTTAACAAGCATGAAATCAGAACTTCAGAGGACATTCAAGCGATTTGACCAATTCTTCGATGAAGTAATCAGTGAACACCGAAATTCTGCAACAAAAAAGGAGGAGCACAAGGACATAGTGGACGCTTTGCTCGATATACAGAAGAGTGAATCTGCTGAAATACCTCTTAATATGAATAACATTAAAGCCCTCCTGTTGGTCCGTTTAGAGCACTCTATTTGCAGTTTCAAAAGAACACCAAAAATTACTGATTTGTTATTTTTTCGCTAACTAATTAATATATATGCAGGATATGTTTGCTGGTGGAACCGATACAAATTCCATAACATTTGAATGGGCGATGACAGAGTTGATCATGAATCCTAACGTTATGAGAAAGGCACAAGCTGAAGTTAGGGCTGTGGTTGGAGAAAAAAAAAAGGTGGAAGAGAGAGATCTGGAACATCTGCACTTCATGAGAGCTGTTATCAAAGAAACCTTCCGCTTACATCCCGCTGGTCCTTTCATAATCCCAAGAGAATCAATAGAAGATGTTGTCATTGATGGCTACAATATTCCCGCTAAGACAAGAATTTACGTCAATGTCTGGGCTATAGGAAGGGACCCAAAAATATGGGAAAATCCCGAGACATTCGAACCAGAAAGATTTGTGGGTAGTAGCGTTGACTTTAGGGGGCAGAGTTTTGAGCTGCTTCCTTTTGGATCAGGTAGAAGAGGTTGTCCAGGAATAATTTTCGCAACTGCTGTTCTGGAACTTGGTCTCGCTCAACTTCTGCACAGCTTTGACTGGGATCTCCCTCCTGGCGTGAAGCCTGAGGACATAGATAATACAGAATATTTTGGGCTTTCTGTCGGGAGGAAAGTACCTCTCCACGTCATTGCCAAACCACGCTTCAACCCATGCTAAAATTATCCATAACATTTCTTCTGTCCAATAAACGGAAGGTTGCTTGCAGTGCTAATGTCAGTCTATACTTTATTGGACCAAACATTCCACTATAAATAAAACTCCCCTTGTTGATTATCCTTCCCTCACAGGTACCCTATAGGCTGGGTGATTCTTCAGCTTCCTTGCCAACATATGCTGTTCAAGTTTGGTATTGCTTGTATGGGTGTGCATGCATGCTTCTTTGCTAATTAAGAATAAATTTTAAATTAGTCATTAATTAGATTTTGTTAAATTGTTTAATTAGATCGCTAACTATATTTTTTATTAATTATACCTTCACTTTAATTTTATTACAAATAAATTCAATTTTGACTTTTAGATAAACACTAAAATCAACTAAATGCAATAAGTTGTGTAATTGTCAGAATACATAAAAGTGCTATATTTACTTATAATTTCAACTTTTTTGATAAAATTTAAATTAATTTAATTTCAAAAGTTAAAGTTGAAGTTAAAAAAAAGGAACTAACTAAACTTTTGAGTTAAATTAGAGGATTAATTTAAAATTTTCCAGTGAACTATCCAAAGGAAATTATACCTAACAAAACCTTGTTTTCCTTGTGAAATAGTGTATATAAAAACCTTATTTAAAATTTTAATTTCATCATTTAATATTCTAATTTGATTAATTATTTTGAATTTTCAAATTTAGTTTATATTATTTCACAAGTCAGAAATTTATAACATATTTTACCAATTATAGTATTATTATTTAAAATGGTGCAAAATTTAATATAGAAAGGGGTACTGGGGGAGGGGGAAGCAGGGGCAGTGAGGCAACAAGGTGAAAGGGTGGTTGGAGGGGCGGTAAGGCAAAGGGTCAACCACAGCTGGAGCTCAAAGGGGTGGTGACTGGGACGACGATGGGGCGATTGACGGTTTAGGAGTGAGTAAGGGCGACTAATGGTGAGAGAGAGAGAGAGAAAAAGAAGGTTGGAGGGGCGGTCGGTCCAGAGCCTTAGCGGTTTTCTTCTTTTTAAGAGGAGGTTCCACCTCCTCATCCCCTCCCTCTACGCCCGGCGCTTGGGTCGTCACTGATGGCTGCTCGGGGACCGCAGCCAAAACGAGTGCTAGTGGTGGCTTCGGAACGATAGGTTGAGCGACCTCCAAGTTGGTCTCCCCTTCTTTGCTTTACTCTTTTGCCTTTCTAGACGGTCTAGCAGCCTTTCGCTAACTTTTGGAAGCGTTAGAAGACCCGATGAAATCACTGATTTTCACCATGACTGTACGGACATAAAAATAGGTTAGAGAATGAAACCGATGCTTAGTATAAAATGATGTCATTTTATTTTGTGAAAAAAAAGCATAAAGCGATAACATTTTGCTTTTAAAGCAAAATGAACATCGTTTTATTTTGTGAGAAACGGTAGCATAAAAAAACATCGCTTTGCTTTATTTTGTCTAAAAAGCGAAACTGATTATTTTGCTTTAACCCAAGCCCAACATCATCTCATCATTCAAGCCCGAGGCCCTATCAACCTAGGCCTAGCTTGTTAATCTGAGCTCGAGCCCGGGCTTGGGCCCAAATGCCACCCTTAAAGCTAACTTAGTTATTTGTCAAACAAACAAAAATAAATTACCTTAATTGGTGGATTTATCTCTTTTACAAAAACAAACAATAAAATTAGGGAGTTTTAACTAATGAAAATAAATAAACAATAATTCAATTCAAAAGAAAACAAAGATGTAAATAAATTTAAGAAACTAAACAAGGGAGAAAGCATTAGTTAAAAGGATGTATTTCCACTTTAAGTCCGTTACTTGATCATCGATGCAAAATTCAACTAATATATTTATAAATAAACTGGTTATAGTTATCGACGAACACTCTAACTAACCAATCTCTCTATAATTTTTCGATAATTAAGAGGTGCCCATTAATTACTTCTCTCATTGAAAGACAACCCCTAGAAATTGCCCAGCACGATTTAATGTTCTAATAACATTAAGATGTATAGAGACCCCATTCTAACCAACAAACTCACAGTCGGGTTCATTTAGATTAGATTATTCATTCGCACGACATAGATTAAACCACTTGCGAGCGATAAAATTATATCGATTGCCACTTTATTAATCCAATCACATAATTACGAATGTGCAGTTCTAATTAGCTGTTAACTATTCCAAGATTACCAAATATATGCCTTTTATTTAATAAATTCTAAAATAATCATAAACACTAAATATAGAGAACAAATAAATAATCATGAATATATATGACAGATATAAACAATTAGATCTCACAATTCCATGGAATTAGGACTTCAATACTCATTTAACTAGAAATAAAAATTTAATTATAAGCCATAAGAACTGAAGGACACATGAATATTATTCAAAAGAAAAGAAATAATTCTATGAAAGAAGTTGGGAGAAGAAACCCAAGTGGGAGAGATAAAAAAGTCCAGATTGAAGACTCACAGGCGTACTACTTTCAAAAGACGTCTTGCTTTTCTCCCCAAAAAATGACCTGCATCTGCTGCCTACAAACTTCGTATTCTTTCTCTCCTCAACCACCTGCTCTCCTTATTTTTTTAAAACAATCTTACGTTAAAAACCTACCATTAAAAAATATGTTTCTATTTTTTACAAGCTCTCCAGTCCACTGCGTTGTTTCATTTTTTTTAACTCCGGTCTTCCTTTGCTTCATTTTCCAGCTAATTTATTTATGCTACTGTGCATTTTCTTCTCCAATTTAGACAATTTGAGTTTCTTTTCTCCAAAACAAGTCCACATCTCCTAACCTCAAAAAATAATATAAAAACACCATAATTAGGACATATCCATCCAAGATTTTCTAAAAATACCCCAAATTGATATGTAAATTAATAACCTATCAAACTCCCCCACACCTAAGCAATGCTTGTCCCCAAGTATTAACAAGACCTCAAAACAAAACAAAAAAATTTGCTAATAACATATTGAAAAACCTTAGTTAACATGCATTATCTTACCTAACCAAAATCACAATCAAACCACAATCATTTCATAAGAATTACCTTTAAAACAATAGATTTACCTTTGGAGCAATCATCTCAATCTCCAACAATATTTTTAAGCTCAAAATGTGCAAGATTTGATCTCACGATAAGGATTCACTCAATCACTAAAAAAAAAGTGTTTAAGGGACATTAATCACACATTCGACATGACATTACTATATGCTTGCAAGTATATCACATCGTAACCACTTAATGTAAATCCAGTGCAACAATCAAAAAGGTCTTTTATTGTGTTGTAATAGGGCATAGGATAGGGGTAGGATAAAAAGGGATATTTAGGCTATAGTTATTAAAGTAGATGTAGACCACATTGCTCAATTTCCTCCTACATTTCAACAATGACCTCAATAATGGCAACAATGATGTTCTAGTATCAAAATTTAGAAATCTCAAGGACCACTCTTACAAAAGATAACAAATAAGAGCATTTATGATCTAAAACATATATAGGTAACTCATGATTAATTAAAGGATATTTGATGACTTGCAATTCATGGGTTAAACTTGTTTTTCTTTCTTTTTTTCTTTTTCAACACTTTGGCCCCTTTTTTTTCTTTTTCTGGGCACTTCACAACTTTATTTCTCTACATTTGTAGAGCATCAAAACAGGAGATTTCAATATAACCATACATGTTGCCATTACATGTCAACCTCAAACCACAAACCTATAAGTTAAAGTAACTAGTTTTTCATTCCTTTAATAACAGGTTGAAAATGAAGGTCAAAACACAAGGCTTGGGCTAAAAATTGTGGTTTTATGTCAAAGAAAGAGGTTAAAGCTTCAACTTGGCCAACTAAGGGAAATAACATACGAGGTAGATTTTAGAAAGCCAAAATAGTTTAATCCTATATGCCTTTTATCACTTTAATGCACTAAATCACATAGTAGTCTCAACATGGATAATAGAGCAAGTTCTAGAATGATCACCCCCTGTGTGAAAACACTCAACAAGGAACAATTTAAGCACAAAGAATGTAATTGTTTTTTAAAGGCTCAAACCTCACTATTTAAGTAGGCTTTTTGTCAAATCTCACACATTTTGTCATTTAAATCAACCATTGAGAACCAAGATAGTCATTCTATCACCAAATCACTATTCTTTTAATGCAAACATGATCTTAAGGACATAAGTAATGTGTATAAGGTATGGATGAATGAGCATTGAAGAACAAGGGGTAATTATGAATGAGAATTAGATAAATGTATGAATATATATTGCTGGAAAAAAAGTTGTGTGAATGTATAAATCTAGCTTGTTGAAATTCCAGATTTAAATTGACAATTGTGTGTGTGTTATAGGAGGCTTTTTGATCATGAAAAGGTACATGGGTAAGTGAAATGTATGGTTGATTAATTTGGAGTAAATCAAGCTTACTTAAATGTATAAACCTGCTTGCAAAATGGTAGTGTACAAGCTACAATGTTTGATTGGTCTTAGGGTGTATAAGCATAAATTGAATAATCAAGATATATACATAGGAATACATACCCGGAAAGTAAATTGAGCATGCACTGAAACATGACACATATACATGTGCGTAATTGTACATTAATATGATTAAACAAATTGGTAATTTGTGAACTATGTGCATATGTATTGCATGACAATAGACGCATAAGGTGATTGTCAACATCTAAACATTACCGGAACATCGAGGCACTAGCATTTTTGGAGTCTATTGTGAGTTAACTTAGATGTGTAAACTCACTTATATGTGCTTCTTTATGAGTTGTATACTTTATATGAAATGCGTGTACAATTGATTCATAAATGTCGGACTTAGGTCTGAGGAGTTAGTTATATGGCATGAGCACACTGAAATGAAAGGTAATGAAAGCATAGCAGATGAAATGATGCATCTCATCATATTGAAATGCATGATCAGATAAAGGAGTTGTGACTAGAGTGACCGATATGCAGAAAAGAGCTTTGAGCTAAGAATTATGAAAAAGAGCCTCAGGCTCCGATAGCATGGACTCAGTATTCATAATAGGTACGGGCTAGTCATTAACTCGGTACCCACAACGGGTATGGGTCAACGAAATTGTGTTGATAGACACTTGGTCATAACAAAGAAAAATGAAAATGAAAACACATGAGCATTTGCATATGCATCCTTACATGCATCATATGATTGAATTGAAATTATTTATTGAATTGCTTTGAAATAGTGAAATACAACTGAAGTCAATGGAGAATGTGTTGTGATATGCAATACTGGAATATATGATGTACTTGTTGAAGTGTGATAAATTGTTATATAACTTGTCTTTGTGATTTAACTGTGTGAGTGCATTAATGATGGATCACTCACTGAGTTTGTAAACTCTTCAAAATTGTATCAATTTTTTTTAAGTTCAGGAGAGTTCTAGCTAGTAAGCGATCTAATAGAAGTTTAATACTTACATTTTGGGGACGGAAATGGCTCAAAGTTCTTATCAGCTAAATCTATGGAGTCTAGTTAGAGTCTTTTGTATTAGCATCCCATATCCTATTACACATTTTTGTACTAGATTAAACTCACAACTGTTATGTAATGTATATGTGGATTCTAAAATATAATGACATGTGTGACTTTATATGTTTGTGAACAAAATGGGAAGAAATGAATGTTTTGAATGCTTATAATATGTTTGACGATTCGGATTGAGTTAATTTGATTGTACTAATTTATTATTTCCCTGATTATGTTCTTGAATATCCTCTTTTATGTTCGGGTTTATGCTCTAGGGAGTGGTATGTTACATATCTAACCTAATTCAATCATTCAAACTCATTCTCAACTTAAGCTCAACACTAGCTTTGTAAATGAAGTTGTTGACTTTAATGTAGCTAGCAACTTAGTCAATGAGGCATCCTTTACTATGGTCTATTGCTTTTTAGGTGGGAAAAAAAAAGAACTTGCTCTCTTTTTAACCTACTTAATGTTAATTCTAATTTGGAATAATAAAAGTTTGAACAAAGAGAATAAGTAATAGGATCTTTTTGATTTTTTTGTCCTCTAATAATAATATTTTTCCGATCTTCTAGAGACTAACATTAAACTCCCCAGTTTTGAGGAAGGCAGAGACGCACCACTGGGCCCCCCAAGCTTTAAAAAATTTAAATATTTTTTTTATTTTTAATATATATATATATATATGAAAGAACGGAGTTATTTGGAGTTTAGTGGTACACTAGGCCCCTCAAGATTTTAAAAAATTAAATATTTGGGCCCTCCTATCTTAAATTCCTGGCTCTATTAACAAAAATTGGAAGCTTCTTTCCAATAAATGTAGCCACTATAACGGAAGCATAATATTAGAATATGATCTAGCCCATATCTCCAAGGTCAACTCCAACTAGATTGATCAATATCTACACATCTTGTGCATTTTTGCTCATTACCACAAACAAGTTAATCTTGCTATAATCTATGCTTAGAACTCGAACTCTTAGAGATAAAAACTTTAGGAAGACTTGATCATATTGGAGAACTGCTGCTCTTTGAGATAAAAACTTTAGGAGCTCCTAGAGATTTTTCAAGAGAGAAAAGATTGCTTTGCACTAAGAGAACTACTGCTTAAAGAAATTTCAATAAAAAAAGAGAAATATAAGAATTAGAGAAAAGATGCAATAGATTTGTCAATTTAAAAACTATAATTAAAAATATTTTATTTTCTCGAAATATAACATGAATGAGAAAATTCAACATAATTATTATTACGTTCAATATGATATCTTAGAAATGAAGATCTCAATAATAATAACTATTATGATCAATATCATATCTTAGGAAAAATGAAACGGACACATTCAAATAATTAAATAAAGATAATTCTCAAAATATTATTGGAGAGAAGCATTACCAATTAAATATTAGGGATATTAACATCTTGATAATAAGATATATCAAAACTATTTAGACTCAATATTGGAATATTAACATGTTGACAGTAATATATAATATTATGCATTATTTATTTATCTCATGTTTGTTTATAAAAAGATTCTTGTTAATTTCATAAAGTTGTATAATGGCCGTTTATTTGTGCTTCTTACTTATTTGAAAAGGATTGTCAATTGTAGTTTGTTGAAAACAATTAAAAAAAAATACTTAGATGCTACATCAGTATGAAAATTGCATGAATAATGCAACTGATGGAAGTTAGTCTGTTGAAAACGTTTAAAACATATAAGATGCTACATCAGCATAACATGAAAATTGAGTGAATAACACAACTGTTAGAACATGACTATTTTTTTTGGTTGAGAAACGTTCACATTCAAATGATAGTAGAATAATATTTCTCCTCTCTAGCCAGATTTAAATTCTACCATAATTGTATTCTTAATTCAATCTCTTGCTCCAATAACTTGATACTGACCTTCATACTAAGAATAATAAGTTGTTCGTTTGGAATGTTAAGGGGAGATCTATTCCAACTAAATTCAAATATTATGAAAATGTATATATTTTTATTTAGCGAATTTACGTGACAATTCAAGTTTTAGAAGGGATAAAAGTAGGTAATTCTTCAAATGAATAATGAATAATTTAATGATAATTTTTAAAATTTTTATAAATATCAATTCTTTTTAAATTTTTAATTCAGTTCATTATTCTTACAAAACGTAACTTATAATTTAAATGAAAAGTTTAACAAAATAAAATAATAAAAATAAATCTTAATGATGTGATTAATCTCTTTACATAACATCTTATGTTGTTTTTGAAAAAATAAACATTTGTGTAGTATATACAGAGCAAGAAAAGTAATTGCATCTATATTTTAAAGTTAAATAAAAATAATTTAAAATTATCAACCTAAAAATCTATAAATATGTAATTTTATCGTTATAATATTTTTTCTTAACACCAATTACATAATTTTCATTCACTACAAAAAAAGTATACATTCTGCGACGTTTGAGTGGAAGACGTCGCAGAAAAGTATGACCTTTCCCGACGTTTA
>JAOTBA010000027.1:55769-68787 GCA_025629845.1 Erythroxylum squamatum
TAATGCATCCATAAGCATAATAAATACACTATAACTCCCATTAAATATTTCTAACTACCATGATTCATAAATTCATAATCAAAGCATAATGAAAACCTAATAAGAAACTTACCAATTCAAGCTTTCAATTTTCCCCATTCTCCAATCACTTCACTTTCTTACTTCACTTCTAAAGCCCATACATGGCTATCACCTTGGATAGAGATTTAAGCTCATATGCAAGTAAAGAGGGCTCTGAAGGTTGAAGGAAGGTGACTTAAGAGAGAAACAAAAAAAGAAATCGAGGGAGATGGCAAAATGGAAGGTAGGTTTCGGATGAGTGAGTGAAATGAGCAAAGAACTTTGATTTTCATTCCTTTAACCATAAGCCACCGAAAACACTAGGTTAGAAACAAACAAAAGCATTTAATTCTTTTAGGACAAGTGGCATGGGTTGGAGATAGAGACAAAATAAACAAAAGACAAATTTTGTATAGGATTTCGAAACCCTAATGAAATCGGACCCATTCGAGGCCAATGGCCCTAATTTCAATTCCAAAATAATATACCCAATATAACAGTGCCATTGGGTAGCAATTTTCGCTACCGAAAAGCAACCGGTTCGCCACTTGGCGATTTTTCCAGTCCGAAAATTTTCCCCGAATTATTTTTTTGAAAATTACCGAAATTGCCCAAAAATGGAAAGCACAAAACAGTCCACTCCAAATAATTTTTCAAGCACGAAAACCACATTTTCCATAACAAAAACACATTTAGGCCATATACCGGCGATTTTTCCGGTCCGAAAATTTTCTCCGGAAAATTCCAGAAAAATTTCGATAATTCCCGTAAAATGGAAAACACACAGTGGATCACTTAAAATAATTTTCAAATACCATTTCCCCATTATTCACAATAAAATTCCATGTAGGCCCAATACCGGGTAATAATCATGAATGCATGTACAGTTATGCCATGTGCACAGACTTCACTGTTTATCAAAACTAGGATGCATGTGCAGTCCTAATTCAGCCCAATCACTCTCATCCTATGGCAAATTGCTATTTTACCCTTCCCATCAGGGGTGGGATGTTACACTCTTCACTGATAAGGAATCATTATAGGTTTAGTGGATGTAGTTCCAATTTTTGAAATGCAAACAGATTCTACAAAGCCAAGCCATAAGTTGATACATCTTGTACATCACAATAAATGCTCAAACTAAGAAATGCCGTATAATATGAGATGAAAAGTATGATAAGGAATAGTGAAAACACTTTGTTTTGTTTTGATAACTAGTGAATCCAAAGCCCTTTACACAAGCTACCTAAATTCAACTAAAGATACATCCTGCTAAAATAAACGAAAGTGATACAAAGGGACTGTCAGACTATAAGTTAAGAGGAATATCAAATTTAATGAAAATTTTATAGCTTATAATCTAGGAAGTGATACAAAGACTCTATATCATGGTAGAAGCATAACTCGAGGCAATTCACCAATAAAGCATATTTGAACTTTACAAACCAAAGCTGTATAGAGTTTTTGAAAAACAATCTTATTTAGTACAATAAAATCTCTCAAAAACTTCCTTTATTCTCTATTTAGCTATCAAATAAAGAATGAGGACAAAGGATAGATATGAAGTTAACAATCAAGATGAGCATAAATCATTAAACCACTCGTATTTCTTAAGAAGCTACTCCTCATAATTTTGGAATCAAATTTAAAGACATTGCAACATAAAGATAGTAGAATGAATGAATAGTGTTAGATACTAAGCAAAAATGTACTATACAAACTCAAATTTCCTTCACATCAAACTTATATACAATACAAAGAGAGAGGAATACAAAGCTTCATTAAAACATACATTAAGATGTTGACTCTCAACACAAAAACACATTGGAAAGAATTAGAAATATTTTCATAAAAAAGGATTAATAATAAAATGAAAATTAAGATAAAAACTATGTGGAATGTTCTTTAAATTGTTAGCTGTTAGTTTTTTTTTCTCTAGCCTATCTCTAACCATCCACTATTTGATATGGTTGTTTTGTTTATTTTTTAAAGTTGTAATATTTTGAACTCTAAGGTTGTACTATGTTCTCACCTCTTGGTGTTTAATATATTTCAATTTTAGAAAAAATCCCCAACTACTTTACTATAATCTTTAATACCATATGAATGACTTCCTCTTTATATCCTTTTTAACATAAGTGGTCAATTCATGAAGATCACACTTAATCTTATGAATAAGATCTAGGTATTACTCACCAATATTCATATCTCTTTAACCTTAGTATTTGGAACATTATGACATTTACTCATAACAAGCAACTTAGGTTGGTTTTCAGTGATCCTAGCTTTAATGGTGATAAAAAAATTGAATTGAACTAATTAATGTTACCAAGTTGCATCACTTCTTCATGACCTATAACTTTTTCCTTAATGATGGACATAAGAGGTGGATTTTAATATAATGTTTGGTTTCATTCTATCATTATTATTAGGAAGCAAATTCATCTTGGTTATCTCATTCTCACCATGATTTCTCACTTCCACAGGACTCATAAAATCAATGCATCTATTTCTTGTTATATGATCCTCTCTCTTATATTTGAACACATTAATATTCATCCTTTAGCCAATTCTTATATTTATCAACACCATTAATTATTTACTACTATGTCATTATCATCTTTGCATTTTATTTATGATCTTATATTGTATGTGCTCTGATACCTTTTATAGAATAACTTAAGAATTTGGACTTTGATGAAGAGGATACCATTGAGGATCATCTTAATGAGATGGAGACTCTTCTTGGAAGTTTGGAGCATTTTTTAGACACTAGGATTGATTTACTTTAAGGAAACATGAACGAACAATTTCAATCACATAAGGGGAGCTTGGCTATGACAGTGGCTAGGCTTATTGATGACATTTACTAACCTAGTGATCAATTTGATTGTATGATGACCTTTAGTCAGACACTTCCACTCACCAATTCCACAACATTGAATATCATAAGTTGGATTTCATTTTCAATGATGTTAAAAAGGGATAAAACTAGTATTATGGAAAATACTTATAAATGATGAGATAAAATTACTTATTATTGTTTTACCTATTTTATATGTATTTTAGACTATTTAAATTGTTGTATATATACTATATATAGGTGTTATGTTTAGATCTCTTTTGTGTGTGACTATTTAGATCTCAATAAGCATCATACATATAGTTTGTTTCTTAAAGTTGATTGTCTGTCTATAATGAATATTCATATGCTTTGTAGATGATCTTTATACTTATATTATTATCAATTTTTATGTTGATTTGGCAAATCATATATATATATATATATATAGTTTTTGATCTTGAAACTATTAACATGTAATATTTTATATTATGTTTTAGGGTTTATGTGTTACAATATTTTGATATTCATGTAACTTTTGAGATATTTGATGCATTGATATGTATTACTCTTGTTATTAACATGCATATCTAGACATATGTGGTTGCAATTATGTAATTTTGGATTGGGGGGTTATGTGGAGATGCATACCTTAAAGGGAAGCAATAAAGGGATGGAAGATTGACAGATCAAAAATGTTCATGCCTATATGTTATTAACAACAAAACATTGAAATACTAGTGAACTTTGTCTAAGTGTGTTTGCCATCATCGTCGTAAATTAGACCATAATGAAGTGTTAGGTATTCACTAAAACATTGTAGATGTGTTTGATAACTTAGATGAACATATAATACTTAGAGAGGATGGTCTGATAATATAAAATTTATGATTAAGGACTCAAGGTGTTGATTCAACATATGGAGAGGTTATTTAAATCATTTCAAAAAGTTTTCACATTTCTTGTAAAAAGTCAAGAAGGTACCAAAATGGAGCATTAAACTGTCTTGTTTAGACTAGACAAAGCTCAAGAGTGGCTTTCTGTTTTCCATCTAAAAGTGACTTGTTCAAATCCACTAAATGAATTGGTCAATTAAACTATATGAAAATCAAACTACCAAACTTCTTTATGTTATAAATCAAAAGAAATGATTATATCAACTATTGTAATAAAGAAAAAACCTATTACATAAAACCTTTTAAGGTCTAAAGAGTCGAGTAACAAGAAGAAATTGGTTTTGCAAGAGAATCAAAAGCCTATGTTGCGATTGTAACATCATATTCCTATAAGAGAATGTTTGCATAGTTGTGAACTTTTTATAGCCTATATATTTTAATAGAGAATTCTATTACACTAGAGAACTATACAATTTTTCTTCATTATAGTAAAAAAAAAAAAAACTTTTACTGGTTTATTATCCATCCATCAAAAAAGAGCAATAGTATATTCAAAATTCAAGAAGAGCTTTATGAGTGAAAGTAGATCCAAGAGGAAAAATGCACTATAAATCATAATTTTAATCAATTTTCCTTAATCCTTAATTCATATTGCTCTTGTTGTGATTGAAATGGTTTAGAGTATTTGTGAATATCATCTTTTTTTCAATACTTGAGCTAATATCACTGATTTTATTATTTTTACATCAAGTTATAGGCAATCAATTAGATTATATACAAGGGGTTTGTTTATTTAGCACTAAGTGTTTCTTAAGTTTGTGTTAACCAACTTAGCCCACATATATATCTCCTTTTGGATACTCAATAGTATGCATTTCCATTATGTTAGATCAAGTTTACACAATCTTTGAGAGACCTTTCTCTGATCATACATTGAGAAAACCTAAAGAATTTAGGCTCTTATCTTTTAGATTTTAATATGTTTTTCATCGAGAATAACTTCATTTCATCTAGTAGGCATAAGACATGAACTGGATATGATGATATTTTATTTATCTCCACTTTTTTGTTAAATACTTAATTTTATATAACTTGATTCATTTCACAATGTCAATAAGAAGCACCAAAAATATGTCTTATGACAAGCTCCTATCTTGAAATGACTAAGCAGCTTGCCCAGTACCCTGCGGTGGTCCTCCAGTTAATACCTAATCTATCTGGAAGGCTCCTATGGAGCTAAGCCTATTGCCCCTTTTTACCTAAAAGCCTTAACATTAAAAGATAAAATCAGTGGAGGGTTTTTTTAAAATTTTGGAAGCACAACAGCTATATTTTGACCTTCCTAAACTTTTCAAGTCTCTGTAAAAATTTTAAAAAAACTTCTATAATCATCTTAAAATCCCCACTATAGATTTTTGACTTTAAGTCCATTCACAAGCAATCTCAAGAATCACTTCAATATTCTTAAAAAGAAAGCTCAGACATATTCATGCATTTAACTTTAAAACATTCATATACATGCGTTCTTTACACAAATTATAGTCCAGAACATATTCATGAAAATGAAAATGTTCCCAAAAACATTTACAAGGTAAAAATACCTACACAACAACACGTGACAAAGTTGACTACTCGTGAGGTGGAGTCCTACTACTGAAGCCCCCTAAGTGTGCACTTGGGAGGTTTCATTGAAAAACAGGAAAGAGAGTACAAGCTAAACAAGCCTAGTGAGTGCTAGATTTTCTATTTAAATCATAATTAACAATTTAAACCTCCCTAAAACAAATTCATCTCAATTTGTATAATTCAATACTAATATGAAACATATATGCTTCCCGAAATCAAGTTTCTTAAATCGCTTTTCAAATAAATAATGGTGGCATTAAAAATGTCATGAATTTCTTACACGACTTAGTCTATCATTAACTTCTTTGCCATATAGTACCCTCAGGCATAAAGTCATGAAGCTAGTTCTGTATCGCTTACCCATGACTGGTTAACCACTTGTGACAGAGCAAGTTTTACATCACTTACTGATATGTGCTTAGTTGATTGTATAATTATTCCATAACACTTGGTGATTAATGACATAAAATTGCTTAAGATAGTCACTTTGACTCATATGTGATTATAGGCACAATTCAGAAACAAAGGAGTTAAAGTGAGTCCAAAGCACTATATTTGGGTTCGTTTTTTGAAGAATCACACTCAATTGTCTTCATGGAGCAAGAAGAAGACAAGAAATTACCAAAAAAGATGAAGATATATGCTGAAAACATCAATTAGAAGAAGGCTGAAAAATTACACAGCCATGCAATATGAGACATCATTTACAGTGGTGACTATTTTATACCACTTGACCATTTATCCTAGATTTTTAGTATTATAAAAAGGTTTGTGTTAGGTGGAATGGTTGGAAAGAGGAAATTGAGGGTTGGATAAAATGTGACAGAGCTTAGAGAATAAAACAAAGAGTGGAAAGCTGGAGAAAGATAATTAGAAGAGTGTTAAAGCAAAGAATGGATGAGGGATGAAACAAATGGCTATAACAACTAATAAATAATGATACACCTATCCATTTGTCCCATATAAAGCTAGTTGTCCATTTATCTCATGAGAAAAACTGTAGCTTTTAGAAAAACGAAATGTGTGTGATGGCTGTAACATGAAGCCCCCGAAGACACATGCATCACATTACAAAATGAGACGCCTCATACTTCCATTTAAATGTCATATGTCCCTTCCATTTAACCTAGCATTTAAGTTATAAAGAATACATGGATGGGGTATAGTAAAGTGGGCTAGTGGTGGGAGGAAACCGAGAGTGAGTAAAAAGGCAGCAGCTCCTTCATTTTTTGTCTCCTTCGATTTGGAAGCAAGTATTGGATGACCTATTTTCTCTTCAGTTAGGCCTCATATCCCACAGTTTTTAAGCTAGTTTTTTATCATAATAAAGGGAGGTGTCGACTGGGAGGTGTGTAAAGAACTGAGAGTGAAAAGAAATACAACAACTTATATATTTTATCCTCTTCGGTTTTAGAAGATTGGGACGACTGGGAGAGACTTTTGAGAGCTTATTTATGTTGTCCTCCTTGGTTTATGAGATGGTGGGAGGGCTGGAGCAAAAGATGAATAATGTGATAGCCATGGAAAAGACCCTGACGTCAGCTCAAAGGTGACATTGACACCGACGAACCCGGTTAAGCATATTTTTCATTATATTTGTTACTCTTACTCACTTTATGAATTGATTGTGTTATCCTATGTGTATGGATTTGGGTTTTATTTATGAATGATTGTATTATTGTATGGTTCGATTGTTTGTATGAAACCATAGCTAGAATTTCAATATAATCTGTAATTGTTATATTTGAGATTCATTTATAGTGACTAATGGATCGCAATCATTGGGGATAACATAAACTAGGTTAAATGACCAGAGCATATGTGGTTGTTTCTTAGATTAATTAGCTTTCCTAATTCATAATGCGATGACCTAATTGAATCTAGAGATCGGATCCTAGGTTATTCGGTAGTTGGCTTAATTAACGATCATATCTTTATTAAACACGTTAATTAAACCTGACCTATGAGAAAACTCGAGTTAATAGATCGTATCATTAATCTTACGATTAATAGTTCAATGAGAGGTTTGAGAACAACAAATTAATGAAATATATTTAATTAGGGCGTTGCTCGAGATAGAACCACCAGACTCCCAACAAATTCACCACTTTCATCATTTTTTACATGTTTTCTTTAAATTGCTTTTGTTAGTTAGTTTAACTTTGTTTTATTTTCTTATTTTAAAACCGAAACTCCCTAAACATAAACACTAGTTATTTTCATTACGAATGCTAACCGAACACTTTCTGTGGGATTGACCTAGACTCACTACTGCTATAGTAGTAGTAGGTCTAGTTTTATTTTGACGTAGCATTATGACATGTTGCATGTCAATTTTGGCATCATTGCTGGGGAATGCAGTGTTTTAGTTTTTGTTATTGATTTTAATTGGTGTTTTGTATATATATTTTTTGCAATTTTTTTCTTTTTAATTATTTTATGATCTTTTCTTTCTTTTACTGATTATTGTGTTAATAAATATATATTCATGGACGGAAGTAATTTCTTTCATAACTCATTTTCCCAACCTTAAAATTATGTTTGGAGTGATCATAAAATTTTTAATTATAGATGGGATAATCAACAGAATTACTTCCTTAATAGTATGTAGGACACAGCAATTTGCATAAGGATCAGAAGTTTCTTATCATGATTTAGGTACATCATAGGGTGTATAGCAGTTTCAACAGGGTGTACCAATAGAATGTACAACAATTTCAACACGAGTACAAAAATTCTAGCAAGATGAAAGGCAATGTTGGCAGTATACATGGTTTAGTGCCCAAGATCTAAAGAGCCAGTAAAACTTAGGTATATCTTTGGGTGAAATTATCGAGACTTTTACTGCTAACAATCTTCAATTTCAACATAGTTTATAGTAGCAACTTTAAGAGGGTATACAACAATTTCAGAATGAGATAAAATCTAGCATAAAAAACTTGGAATGTCGAATGGGTGAGATGGCAGAGAGGATCGACCGCCGAGAATCATAAAGCCAAGAGGAGCAATCATTTCAACCTGAGGTATACCCTATGGATGTTAGCGTAGAGGCCTTACAAAGTGATAAGGAGCTTGAGAATCTTAAGTGTAATACTCAAGGAATTGTTTGTGTGGAAGAAGTCGAGGAAGAGCTCGAACCAGAAAATGATATATCTTTTAGCTCGGAGACAAATATTGACTTCAAATTTGTTGTGAAGACTGACTTTTTACCTTTAGCTAGTAGGTTAGAGAAATTGAACTAGAATGAACAAGGTGAAGAGTCATTCGAAATATTTCTCGAGAGCATGGACTTAGTAGAGATTGAGAATATGAAGATAGGGCATATGCTGAATATGACAGATTATTAACCAAGACCCTATCCTAAACAACCTCACGTGGAAGTCAAACTTTGACATTAAAAGATCATAATTTCATCATGTAAGGAGAAGACACGGAGTCGAGCTAGTGACACTAAACAAAGGCGCTTCTTAGAAGGCAACCATAGGGAAGTAAATTTCTTTTTCTTTACTCCTTCGTACTAGTTAGGATATGCATGTGTGTTTCTATGTTGGTTTGTTTCTTGCTTGTTTTAAGTTTGCAATCAAAATGAGAGAGAGAATAAAACAAACAAACAAACATTTTTCTCGTTTTCTATTGCTTCTAGGATTATATATTCATGATTAGAGAATGAATTGACTAGAGATTTTCATGGCAACTTTAGCATATACTTCTTCTCTTGTGATTAGTCAATGTGCATTATCATTATAAGAGTAGTGACTAGTGGTAGACAAAGCTAGGGAGATTTTGAGCCTTATTGGAATGGAACATCCATATTGATCTCATTGTCTTTTGATAATGTGAGACCTTCATGACATGTACATCCTAACTTTGTTTTGATTTTCTATTCGAGACCACATTTTTATCACATGCATTAACATGGAAATGATTAGGTATTCTTTGTTTTTCAAAACTACATTAGCCAAATAGCCTACCTATTTATATAACTTTTTGTTGTTGACCCCCTTTGAGCTTTATTAGTCTTTTCTTTCGTATAAACCACATTACATACCTTTAAACCCACCCAAATGTCTCACCTAAGCCTTAAAGCTAGTAAAGCATTTATTGATTGTTGAGTTTGTAGATGTACAAAATTCTAAGTGTAGGGGTATGCATATGTGTGGGATGGTTATAATGTTGGGATGTTATTTTTTGTCTTATCATTAAAATTCCCAAGTTGATGTAGTTTCTTTCAATGTTTATATGAAAAAAGAAAAAAAAATAAAAAGAAAGAAAAAGAAAAAAATGTTTAAATAAATGTATAAAGGAAGAAGTGCATATATGTTAAAGTTTTGTTTATGCTTAGTCTTTCCTCCTAAAGTTGTATTGAATGGGTTACTTGAGTATGTTGGATATGAGGTGAGTGTTGATTTCAATGGTCACTCCCTATGGTTTCAAAGTTTAATTTATTATCAAACTTTTTTTATTAATTTATGCTTCATTTGGTTGGTGTATGAGAGCTCGAGTTTGAGTTGTGAAACATTGTTATTGCATTCATCATAGCTGACGGTACCTAGTTTTGAATGAATGTTAACTTAAGCACTTGATGTCACACTGAGTGTCACTTTTGTTTCACTAGTTTTAATGAATTTCATGCTACTTGACCTAAATACATCTCACCTTACCTTTTCCCATATTACAACCTTGAAAAGTACTTTGATTCATGATTTTGCATGTGACCCTTAATGGTGGAGAAATGAAATGATATGCAAAGTTGTGGAATGTCATGATTATGAATGGTGTTCAGTGTACCTAAGAATATATCTTCTTTAAACACATTTTCCAAGTCTACCATTAGATTGCTCAGTTTCTGAAGATGATAAATGTTGATTGATCATGAGTAGAAGCGTTGAATGTTAAATTCTTGTTATGAGTTTTAAAGTCATTCATCTTTTTTTATGATTATGTACTCTTGGAACATATGAGAAATGAGTAAATGTTTTGGGTAGGTGATTTTAATTTAGATGTTTTGCCCGAGAATGGTCAAAAGCTAATTGTGGGAGAAATCTTACCCACACTAAGATAACTGCTATACATTAGGAGTTACAAAGCTAGTTCTGCATCGCTTACTTGTAACTGGTTAACCACTAGTTACGAAGCTAGTTCTTCCTCGCTTACCTGTACTAGGTTAACCGCTATATACTAGTAGTTACGGAGCTAGGTCTACATCGCTTACCCCCAACTAATCAACTACTAGTTACAAAGATAGTTTTACATCGTTTACCCTTATTAGGTTAACCATTATACACCGGTATAATAACATGTATAAAACCTATCAGTATACCATAAGCTATAAACCATTTCCTTTTAATCAACCAATAACATCATCTTAATGTAAACTCAAATCATATAGGATTTAACTTTCAAACTTCAATTCATATATTGCTAAAACATAAACCTATACTAGCAATATTCACATAAAACCCACAATCAATATTCACTTCACAATAGAATATAAATCATTTTTATAAAATCAATTTAAAGAATACTTACTGTTTTGCAAACTTATCGCCAAGTAAACTCACGCGTTCGATGCCTCTCCTTTACCTACACGAAATGTATTTCACTTAAGTATTTATTTTCAAATTTGAAAATAAGATATTAAAACTATAAATTCGGTTTAACCAAATTTAAGATTAGTATTTAATCATGTAACATGTACATTAATAGTTTTTCGGCTTACTTTCATAAGCTAACCTATTGTTCTCCGTTTCCAAATATAACTTTTAAAGTCACTTAAATACCATATTTTACCCATTCTAACTTATGAATTTCTTAAAAATACTATCTCACCAATTTAATTCACCATATCATTATCATGGATGATGAGTCATGATTATGACCCCTGTCTAGAATTCAAACCTCCATTTGTTCCTAAATTTTCACATAGTAGACGTTCACATTAGGTTTTGAGATCTTCTAGACATTTGTTCCCCTATGTCTCTAGTTTCCATATCATCAAAATCAGGCCATTTGATGTTCTAAATCAAGAACATGCACTAAAAATCACAAACTTCTCCAACATAAGGGCAGCATCAAATCACCATTTTCAATCTCAAATTCCAATATGATTCAGCTAGAATTAGGTGAGGGTCTCTTCTAAGGAATTTTTAGTAATATATCTTTTCATTTCCAGTTAGAATCACCCAATTTGGAGGTATTTAGACCGATTTAAAGTCAAAACAATGAGACTAGTTCAAACAAACCTAAGACAGAATTCTACTACATGTTGCTCTCTTGTCGTATTCAACCAATTCCATGCAAAGAAACACCCAAATAACTCAAAGTCACCATAGATTTTAAACACATCCATCCTATACTAAAAATCCACAAAAAAGAATTTAAGCTAGGAAAACTTACCACTTTTTTCTCCAATCTTTTGGGTATTTATTGAACACCTTTACTTGATCAAGATCTCTTCAAATCTCCATCAAAACCCTTCAACAATGGAAGCTCTCTTCTTCCTCTCTCCTTGGCTGACCTTCACACTTGCTTCTCTTCTTTTAACTTTTTTTTTGGTCTCTCACTTTACTCTCTCTCAAACACTCGCGGTTATGTTAAAGAATGAAGTTAACGTCTTACCTTATGCTTTTTTATACTCATTTAATGGATTCCACACGTCACCTTCCTATTGGTTCTGTAGCATCCCACTCCCGCAAGACCCGAACCCGACATCGATGGTGATATCCGAGTCCGTGTCTGCGAAGGTGGTATGCTAGAACACTCAATCAATCACTAGTCGGTAAAACCTTTTTTTTTAAACACTAACATATACCGAAGTCTGTTTCCAAGGTGGGCCAAAAACTTTAAAAGTCGATAGAATATTGTTTTCAATACATTACAATCAATACAATTTCAATGGTCAATTGGGGCCCAATTTCATTCATAACCCTTTTAATCACAAACCAATCCACTTTGGGCCGATGGAGCCCATTTCACAACACAAAACACATACAATCATTTCCAATTGGCACAAAGTGCTATAAACAGAAATATCCGCATTTAATCAATCTCATTTACAAAGATTCTCATACTTCTTCATTTATTACAACTGAACAATTCAAATACATACTGTACAGAAATCGCGGAATACACTTTACACAAAAATAAGAAAAATCCTAATGCAGACGCGAACTGATCCCAACCTCTAACTTTCCCCTGTGTGCAGTAAGTCTACTCCCGTTGCATAACGGGGTATTCTTCTGAATCCTGAAAAATAAATGCAAATTTTGGGTGAGTTTTGCGAACTCAGTGAGTGACCATCATTGATGGTTCACCCAATCCCATAACACATAATTTCATTTCCATTATGTCACATTTCACATTCAATACAATTTCACATTTCCATTCAATGCAATTTCACATTCCCATTCAATACAATTAAATCAATCATATTATGCATATGTACATGAGACCCACTTTCCAATTATTACTTTGTTGTGACCGAGTGCCTAAACTGTCCCATATAGGGCTCATTGAATACTGTCCCATATAGGGCTCATTAAACGTTGAGCCTGAGGCTCTGAATCACTATCTGAGCGCGAAGCTCATTTTCACT
>JAOTBA010000028.1:6265-16901 GCA_025629845.1 Erythroxylum squamatum
GGAATGAAAGCATTGATGGATTTTTGTGTGCTTGATTAACTATTAACTCTTGACCGGAATTGTTTGAGTGAAGTGTTTGATTTGTTGCTTGAGGATAAGCAATGGTTCAGGTGTGGGGGAATTAGCTACAAGAAGTTAGGTTGTAATAGATGCACTGTGTAGCCACCAACCTCCCTAAGCCAATTTGGACGATCGTCTCAGTCGACTAGAATACCAAATGCACCGAATGGAGCATAATTTGATGGCATATTGGGAGCATCAAGAATTCCAACCTCCTCACCCACCAACTCCATGATTTCGGACTTCAACAAATAGATAAGCATTCTTTTCTCTCTTCTTTTCTATTTTTTGCTTCTTTAATCTTATGTCATAACATTGAGGATAATGTTGGTCTAAGTGTGGGAGAAAGATATGGAATACATGTGTGTGACTATGTAGTCTTGCCTTTCTTTGATTATCTTTTCTTTAAATTTTTTTTATGTGTGTTAAGCCATGAAGTTTTTTCATATTAGTTTAGATGAGATTGAGTGTGCATGAAATTAAACTGGGCTATGTGAGTCTAAGGTGAACCATGCTGATTAATTACAATAATCAGTCTTGTACACTTAGTCAAAGTTTGACATTTGAGTGATTAGGTAATATGTGGAATTAAGGTGAACTCTTGAATTAAACCTGTGAGCGGATTTGAGCTTTAATGACATCATCTTTATGTCATTCTATTTTCTTGTATTATGTGATGCTTCTTTAATAAGGTTTGCCTTCAGAACTTGCACTGAACTAGATTGAATTTGTTTGACTACATGGTTTATGGAAATAATTAAGGCCTTCTTTATTTTAATCCCCTCAGCTTAAATGACCCACCGAGTCATTTTTCCCTTGCAAACCCTTTTTGAGCCTTTAACCCTGTTTGTTTTTAAAGTAATTACCTTACATTGAAACCCAAAAACCCCTTTAGCCTTACCTTATCATAAGTTAAATGAAGTACTGAGTAAGCATTTGATTTTGGGACTTTTGTTCTGTATCGTATTCTGAGATATTTTCATAGGTACTTCTACTCGTGTTTGTTAATTTATGCTGCTATTATTTTCTCTTGTTTTTTTATTTTTCTCCTTTGTTTTTAGCGTTATTCAAGTAAAAAATTAGAAAAAGAAAGAAAAAGGGAAAAAATAAAAAAGAAAAAAGAAAAAAGAAAAGAAAGAAAAGAAAAAGAAAAAGAATAAAGCATAGTAGCATTAGTTAGTAATGCGTAGTTGTAGTCCCTTGTATTCATGTGTTTATCTCAGAATTTGAATTTGAGTGTCCCTTTTACTTGGTACTCTATGAATGCTTGTGATTAACCCTTTTTCCATTTTTACCTTACCTTTGAACCTAGCCTCATTACAACCTATAATAAAGTCCTTCTGATCTATGACCTTATGTAATTCGAATGAATGATAACTGGTGAATTTGCAAGCCTATGAAATTGCAATTTGTTAGAGGATATTTGAGAGAAATACTTTAACCTTAAACACTTAAGCGTAAGAGAGAAATCTGTGAAAAGAATTCACCTTGGTTTCATATTTTCTTTTGAACAAGAATATTTTACTTTGACTTTGTTTATTTGTATTGGTGAAAAGTGATTATGATGTATGTTGCAACCAAAGTCTTGCTGGCCCAAGTTTAGTAGATTGTGTGCACTAAATCTTATAAAGGATGAATTGATAGAGTGCAATGGTTTGGCATATTTGCTCGAGGGTGAGCAAAGGTTTGGTGTGGGTCATTAGATGTAGATGAGCTATATGTAGGTAGTTGAGTGATCAATATATAATTCATCACTCTTAAGTAATTAGGGAGAATGTTATGTTATTTTCGATTATTATTGATTTGGGAAATCCTCGACTATGGTGGAATGAAGTTTTGTAAATATTTTGCAAATGTCATTAATTGAATAAATAGCTAATGACGGAGAACTGACATGATTAGACTTAAAATATAGTAGATATTAATTTCATACTCTATGTCTAATCAGAACATTGTATGATACAATAATTAAATTATACAGAAAAATTATGCATGAAAATGTTAGTAAAAATCACGTTGACATTCCTAAATATTTGGGCAGTCATGATGTGGTGCTAGATACCAATCTTATTCTATGATTATAAATTGATTAATTGGACAATTAAAGATAAATTAAAAGAAATTTTAATTTATCAAATTCTAATTATGAATTAGAATTAAAATTTATATTCATTACCAACATATTTGAAAACCTAATGAGTATCACATAAAGAAACGGTTGAAGAGAGCAAAGATATTTTAATCAAGTTAAACTTGATTCTAAAGTTTAAGAAACTTTATGATTAAATATGAGATATTTAATAAATAAGGATCAATATGAGATATTGAATCTTATTTAAGCATAATAGAATTACAAATTATTCTAATTAGAGTTTAATTAAAAATAAATTAAATTTCAATTAAATTACTAAAATATCTAAAACTTATTATAAATAGGCTTAAGTTCTAATGAAACTATCACTTCTTACTTAATCCTTTTTGTAAGAGTTACAGAGTTATCTCAACCTACTCTATGGATACTATTAAAGTTCAGATAATTGTGTGGCTACGATGGTTGAGATGGATCGATTTCAGAAATGGTTTGAAGGATACGATAAGAATATGATCAAGCTTCAAAATAAGGTACGAATTAAGATTCATGTTTTATTACAATTTATACGTTATTATTTTATAGAATTACAATGATCTTGGTTTTTGGAAAATCAAAATATGAAAGTTTAATATTATTTCACTGTAGTCGAGATTAGATCTCGTCCTAATTTCCCAATAGTGGTGTCAGAGTCAGATATTAATTTTATAATTTGATTAAAATGTTTGATTGTTATTGATCTTAAATTTTGGAATTGAAATTAAAGCCCTAAAAATTAAATTTAGATATGATTAATTTTAATATAAAAGATTAAAATTTCGTAGAACCTTAGATCTAATTCAATTTAGAATTGAATTGTCAAGGTGATTAATAATCTTTTAAGAATTAAACAATACACGAAAAGTTCAACCGAAACCAAAATTTAGAATTTGAAAAAATCAACTGAGAAACTTTGTTGTTTCTGACTGTTGGAAAACCCCATCTTTGTGGCGCGTAAAATTTGGGTATGAGAAACTTTGTTGATTTTTTTCTCTGCTTTTGGGTGTTGGTTTAACTGTTTTGTTGCTTCTGGAGAAAACAAGTGGCTAGGGTTTTACCTCAAGTTGGCATAAAGGTTGGCGATGACACAAGCGGGGAGAATCGTCTCCTCGTTGGAGGCAGACTCCAGCGATGCAAAAGAAACAGCGAACTGAGGCAAACAAAAGTTTCCAAAAACCCTAATTTTGGAAAACAATGAGTGCTGTGGACGCGTGCATAACTTCATTGCATGTGCCTCACAGGCTGCACCCACCAGACAGTCCCACACACCTTTTATCCATCTTTTAATATGTTTTTAAGGCTTAATTGTTAGTAAATTACTTTTATTCAGATTAAATTAGTTTAAATTTCTAATAAATTTGGAAAATTGTTTCTAATTGTTTTTAAATAGTTGATTTTATTAGGAATGTTTAATAATTTAGTTTATTTTTTCAATGAGTTGAATTATTAAATTAAATTAATTATCAAATCAATTCTAACATTAAAGTAATTATTTTTCTTAATATGATTAAAATTTATAAATTATTGATTACTACTTTAATCTTAGAAATTTAGTTTTTAAAATTATAATTAATTAGTTTCAATTAGATTGAAATTAATTAATTAGGCTTTTTAAAATTAATTAAGAAAAGTGTTTTTCTCTAAATTAAATTTATTTATTTCAATTTGATTGAAATAAATTAAATTTATGGTTGTACTTTTTTAGATAATTATTATTAAATTTATTAAGATATTTTTTAATTTATGAATAATAAGTTTCTTGATTTATTAGAAAAGTTATTTTCTTGGTTAAATTTTGAAATGTGTTCATTTATTAATTAAAAAAGGTGCTTTCTTTAATATGTTGAAATATTTTTCTAATTTAATAAAGAAAGATTTTATAATTAATTAAGAAATCAATCTCTAAATAAATAATATAAATGAATTTCTTAATTAAATTTAAAATTGTTTTATTTAATTTTGAAAGTGGTTTCCTTTTAATGTTATAAAATAGTTTTCTAATCAAACAAAAGTAATTTCTAATGAGATTAGAAATAGTTTTCTAATTGGATTAGAATATTTTGCTTACATAATTTTAAAAAGGAGTTTTTCTAAATTGTAATAAGCAAAAGCATAATGTACAAAAAAATGTTTTCAATTAAAGTTTGCTAAAAGAGTCAAGATAATTATAAATAGTTTTCAATTGGATTGAAAATTATTTTCAAATCAAATTAAATTTCTATTTGAAATAGGAATTTAATTCATTTAGGAATAAATGAGTTTAATCTAATTTAATTTTCCAAGGAGTTGGAAATATTATTTTGGATTATGAAGATCAATGACTATAATCAAACGAAGCTTGATGTTTTATGCATATAATTTGAACATGAGTGCATAACTTGTATATTTTATTTATATGTTTGATATATATATTGGATGCATGTTAAATTATATGTTTTATATGTGTGATATTTTACATACAATTTTGTGTTTGATGAGATGAAAAATTAAATCTCTCGTTAAAATATCAAGTACATATTGAGAACATAATTGTTTCCTTTCATTGTTATAAACATAAGTCAGAGTTCTCTTTATTATTAGGCTTAATGAGCAAACTCAAGGCCGTTTTAACCGAAATATAATTACCTTTATGATAGTGGGTTCTTCTTAATTAAATTTGTGTGATTTGGATAAGCAAACTTATGATTACATGAATATTTAGAGGCAGAGTTAGGAATAACATATATGATATATTTTGACAAAAGTTGTCATCTAACGGATCTAGGAGTCACATGAGATGTGATTGACAAAGTTATTATCTACCTAATTTAAGTTTAGTTGGTTTGTTAATCAAACTCAAGATTAACTATATCTAAATGGAATCCTATCCTACTAAAAAATTAGACTGATCTTTCTGAAGAATAGTGAGAGCTATTATTTTAAATAAAATAGTGAGAGTAACCAAATACATGATCAAATTCCTAATCTCATTTACTAGTCATGGCATATAAATAATTACATGCCTTTTCTTAAATTTATATTTTGTTATAAGTAGAATTTATCTTGTTTAGTATAGTTGATACTAAGTTAGTGAACCAAATTTCTTAGACATAAGATATGTTTGAGAAGATTTCTCAAAGTTATGTAGAAAATTGTATGCCCATTATCTTATTTTTCTATAATCCCTGTTAAGGATTCAGTGACAAAGTTTTAGAGATATGTCAAAATCATATAGAAGACAAACTATATTGACATTTTAAGTTGACTAGTGTCTCAGAAACTTCGATGATAATATGTAAGATGTATTCAACGCCATGATAGCAAGATGCAAGAGGTTGCATAGAGTAGAGCTAAAAGGAATACTACCTTGTTTGAATTGGTCCACTTAATTTAGCCTACAAAAATCTTAAACATGGAGATCAATTAAAATGATTGCATTAATTTTCTTGCCTATATGAGATATGATAGAGATCATATGTATTTTTAGTTTATACTTATGAGTATTTGATATTGAATTTAGATATAACATTATTATAATGTTCAATATAAGATAAGAAATATAATGTAAAGTAAAAGTAGTTGATCCAATATTATACAAATAGTTTGTATGTATTGGATCAAAGGAAACTTATACTTAACATAAATGGCAGGAATAAAAGTTAGATAACCGAGACTATCTTTTTATTCCATATTGGTTAAATCAACACAATGAAATTCATAAAGTTACATACAGTTATAAGTTATCCTTTTGATTATTAATTGTGTGAAAATTGTGAAACTTGTTAAGTTAAAGAATAACCAAACTAGCCTTTAGTGAAGGATGATGATGGTATTGAATTATTAAATTTATAAATGTGATGTATTGGATGGAATAACAATTCATAAAAGGATGGTACTTATATTTCATTATATTACTAATGAATTTATGTCATATAGTCATATGCATTAAATGAAATGTTAATTTAAAATTTTAAAAAGTTCAAATTGTTTAAATTTAAGTAGAAATTAAACATTGACAATGCTGAAGACTTTGACAAGATTGTTGTGGTGAATTTTAAATTTTTAGTTATCTATAGGGAATGAGATTCTCTAGTAAACACCTTCACAATAAAATTTCAAAAGAGTATATTTTATGTAAAGAGGAAAATATAATATGAGATATTGTATGATGCAATATTATTTCTTCTATAACTATCATAGTATAATGGGTTACCTTCATTAGCTCCAAATAAATCAATCAATAAGATTTCATATTAGATATAAAGCAGTAAGTCTTTGAAAGAGTCAAAGTTAAAGACTTAGGAATGTGATGCTTGATTGAAGCATGTATTATCCATTAAGTGTAGAACTAAATTGGGTAATAAGAGGTTATAAAATATCTAAAAGATTGGATATAATCTTACAAACCTTTTGAACAAATTGTTTGTTTCAATGTATACTTATAGGAGAATGGTTCTCAAGATAAGAAGCAAGAGTAAGACGAAATTTGAAAAATTCAAATCTCATGACAGTACATCCAATTGGAACTGGTGCCTTTGTTAATACATTTAATATATATTTAAAAGACTATAAGATTTAAAAGATTCACTTTTATGATGAATTCAAATAGTTTGTTTTTTAGATGAAAGTGAATTTATCATATCCGTAGGAAAGTTAGTGGAAGTAGAGTTTTCCTCTTCAGTGGGAGTATGTAGAGACATGTTGCTTATAGAGAACAATAATTCTAATTTTATGCTGTTAAAAATGTAATTGGTCAAGAACAACTCTTATTGGATATGAAAAAGTAACAACTTAATTATGAGAACTAAATCTATAGAGATAGAATGGAAGTTTTTCACCTATTCTAAGTCCAAATACATAGATAATGTACTAAAGTTTAAGATATTTATTATTATATGTATGAGTGATATGTGAGTTCAAGAAGATAAGGATATTTACTTTAGAAGTAAATCCTAATTAAGGTCTATTTTACTTAAGAACAATATCATTTAAGATTGGAAAAGTTTCAATATAGCAATGGTTGCTAATTAAGCCATAATACATTTTTCATTTAGTAGAAATGATTGATCTTATCAATAAGTTCTTTAGTGAACTTATCTTCCATTGTTCAAAATAATAATGTACTGTGGAACATTAGAGCCATTGGCATGCAAAATGAGCCAAGGTCTCATCAAAAATCCAAGTATGTATTTAGGCAATTTTTCTTAATTATAATGATAATTAAGATGAAATTTAAAGATTTAAGCAAGTACTCATTATAGAGAATCTTGTAGAATTATCTCATTAAGCCACTATCCTAGCGGTAGTATGATCATCATATGGTGATATAATGTATGATACTTAAACAATTGGCTTAGTGCTAGTGGGAGATTGTTAGTTTATGCCTTATAACTAATCAGTTTAGCCGTAGTTTAGTGATAAAATAATTTAAAGGCATTCGTCATCTTGTACATGTTTAGATGTATATGATAAAATTCATGGGATAATTATATACTACAAATGAAATTATAATGATATTATAATTGTGAGATTCATATTTCCTTTATATATTATCCCTAAATTGTTCCTGGTCATTGTTCTATTAAGACTGGACATTAATAGGATGTAATAAAACTAGCATATGCTAATATTTCTTTATGAAGGAAGTAGTCGATCTCATTGACTGAAGTATGAAAATACTTAAACAAAAGTGTGGGTGCCTATTAGGGAACAAGTTCACTGAATTGATCCGATATGAGAAATCTATTTGGAACATTACTTGTATGTCTATGTAAATCCTCATATGATGATTATATAAGTGAACCTTTTTCTTAAGGTCTCTAAAGTTATCTTGTATATGATTACTATGTTTTGATACTACTTATAACCTATTATAATCATAGGTCATCCAGTCAGTAGTCATTGGATGTAGCATGAACTATATGGAGGTAGATGAGTGATTAAGATAGGATTCATCACCTTAAAGTAATTAGGGAGAATGTTCTGTTTTTCTTGATTGTTATTGATTCGAAAGATCCTTGGCCAAGTTGGAATGACGTTTTGTAAATAGTTTACAAATATCATTAATTGAATTAATAGCTAATGACGGAGACATTAATTCCATACTCTATGTCTGATCAGAATATTGTATGATGAAAGGATTAAATTATACATAATAATTAATAAGTTATTCTTTGGATATAAATCACTTTAATATGCTAAAATTTTTATTTAAAATTAATAGACTTGTTTCTTAATTGTTATCATGTGATTTTGAACAAATGGGAGTTGAATTTGAATAAAAAAAAGATACAAGAAAAGCAAAGGCAATTCGAATTTTTGAGTGTGGGCATATGCAAAGGAAAAGTTTATCACCAGAGTCTGATTTGAAAGTAGATTTGATAGGCTTAGGATTCTAATTATTTTGGGAATTAAGTTGTTTTCCTTATGTGGGGATCTGCTACCTGATTTCATAGGGGAGTGTATCTGATCAAATAACTTTAAAAAGGGAGGACACCCCCTTAATAACTTATCATTCACGGTCTTGTTTTCTTTTTGAGAGTTTTTTTTGTTTTTCTAGAAAAAGGGCAGATATGGAGACTAGATATTATGCTATTCTTCTGTCAAGTTTCATCACTGTTATGAGTAGCTAAATATTTCTTCTTGGTTGAAGGAAACCATGTTATCATATAGTATGTGTGAGATTCTTTGGATAAAGTTTATTTCATTGACTAATATTGTGTTTTTCGTATTATTTCTCATGATTGAATTTGATTGATCTTTAGGGTGCGCAACTAGGAATTGATTGATTTAATTTACAACTAGATTAGTTGGATTTGATGTTCAGTTTTGCTAATCCAAAGTGACAAATAGGATTACCATCTTTTACGTTAGGGATTGGAAATTCTAAGAAAGATATTTATCTAGATTAAATACATATCGCATGTGTATTGTCTTACTCACTAATTCTCTTAGTTCCTAAAGCTCTTAATTAATCAAACTTAAGATCTTATCTAAGTTGTTTGTTAATAAGAGTGATTAGAATACATGTTTATATTCATTTAATCCTAAGAGAGAACACCATTCAATGAGTATTTGTTAATGGATTTAATTTAAATTTGTATCAATGATCCATACTAGTTTGATAACATAGGTGACATGAAACCAAGGTTTGTTCATTAATTTTCCAGATTTGATTATTTCTGTTTATTTCTAATTTTTTGTGAATTTTAATTCCTTATAATCACGTTATTTAAATCCCCACCCCCCAATTTGTTTTAGTTTTGACTCGTGAAACACTTACCAATAAATTCCTTGTTGGAATGATCTCAACTTTTCACTAACTACATATATCATTATTAGAATTGGTATTAATTTGGTTGCAGGCAACAACATTACCAAATTTTGGCACCGTTGTTGAGGATCTTTTAACGGTATATATATGTTACACGCCTAGATAAAAACAATACAGTTGCTATTCGATTCAGAGATAGAAAAGACAGCCAAGAAGTTACGGAATCAGACAAAACAGAGACAACAAGCGTAGAAGAAAGAAAAGATGGCTACAAATCATCCCCTTCGTGAATTAGCTGCCCTTACGGACTCTTAATAGCTTCATTGCATCAATTTTTTGAATTCAGAGGACAACAATACCTTTGAATTGAAGTCAAGGATGATTCACTTATTGTCAATTTTTTGAGGTTTACCGGGAGAGGATCCCTACATGCATTTAAAGGAATTTGATGAGGTTTGTATAAGCAAGAAGCCTACGAGTGTGACTGAGGAGCAAATCAAATTAAGAGCCTTCCCTTTTTCTTTCAAAGATGATGCTTAAGATTGTTTGTATTGCTCCGTTAGTGAAAATGTGCAGACATGGCCTGAAATGAAGAGATTATTCTTTGAAAAATATTTTCCAGTGTCAAGAGCTGCCAATATTAGAAAAGAAATTTGCGATATCTGACAACACATGGGTGAAAGATTATATGAATATTGGGAAAGATTCAAGAAGCTTTGTGCGAGTTGCCCCATCACCGAATAAACGATCAATTGTTGATTCAATACTTCTATGAAGGTCGTTTTGTTGGATTCTGTTTCCGGAACCCAACCTTCTTAACAAAATCTTGCTCTGAAACATGAAACGTGAGCATGCATATTACCTTGAAGGGCTATTCCATTGAACCCTAATTAGGCATCAATTTCATCTTCGTTATTATTATTATCTTTTTTTTTTCCTTTTTCCTAACATCCCAAAATACACCCAAATTTGTTCAATTGTGTGCCCACACAAAACAGTCACCATGCTTGAACTCAATTTCTCCCGCTTGTGAGCAAAATTTGGAAATCTTAAAACCTTAATCTCAATTTGACTTCTTCATAGAAATCATAGCTCTATGTCTCTTGTTTGTTTTGGATCAAGAATCACCTCAATCGGAGTTCTATAGCTCAAGATATCATCAAAATACCAAAATGTGCTCATATCTCAAACATGCT
>JAOTBA010000029.1:26674-40758 GCA_025629845.1 Erythroxylum squamatum
CCAGAGTGCCAAAGAGGACAATACCTGGTGTGCTGGTGGTAGAGGCCGGGCTCTACAGTTGGGCCTCGGGCCCAACAGGAGCCAGATTAATGGGTCCTCTGTTCCATCAAAAGTAGGGAAATCCAATTTTGTGAATCTCAAAATAGCTCTTCCATTTGCGAAAAATACTCCTCCTGTTGGTGGCTTTGTGCTTGTCCCCGCAATCGTTGGTGTAGGTATGGGACTCGGTCAAGCCATGTTACTGCAGGCCTCACCATCCCCCATTGTGGTCTTGCTCAAATCCGAAATCAGGCTTTTCTTCTGTTCCTGAAATTGGTGAGTGATATGTTTTAAATGACTATCCAACCGCTCCTTGAAATCCAAAAGTTTAGCCTCCATGATTGATTCCGTAACAGTCCACTCTTCTTGTAGTAATGCTCGTATCTCATCGCCAATGGTGATTGGCTCTCATACCAAATTGTTAGATGTATGCAAACATGATCGAGTTATCGGACGATTGATCAGGAAATCGAATTCAATTCTCTTCCCTTTATTGCGATTCTTTTGTCCACCTATTTTGGATAAAAATTCATACTCGTTCAAAGGAGATTGATACCTTAGAGTTTGATAAGAGAGAACTCCAATCTCTTAGTTTTTGATTAAATTCTGAACTTCCATTTTATTTATCTTATGTCCCTTTAAATAACGATCAGTCATATTACAAATATAAACGTCTTATATCTTTTGACTTCCTAACTGTTCCTTTAGATAAGGATCAGTCTTATTATACTTATAGAAGTCCTATATCTTTAAACTCCCTATGGAATAAGAATGGTTATTCCCAGCCAAACAAGGAAACAATTAACTGAAAATAAAAGAGAATATCAATTCTGAAACTTTCTTTTTCTTGTATAAGATTTCCCAACAAAAGCATCCACAATAAAGATGCTGGACTCACTATTCGTTAACTGCCATTTACATACTTGGGGGGTTCCAATCTCTACTAATAAGCGCAAGGACGTTGAATGCAAGCTCCTTATTGACAAGGTGAACAGAAAAATCTCTAAATGGAGTAATAAATTCCAGTCATATGGAGTGTCATGTGTCTTCCTAAGCAGAATGGGGGTTTGGGAATCAACTCAACTAACAGAATGATCAAAATTCTATTAGCTAAAAAATTGTGGAGCATTAGTTGTGATAAAGAAAGCTTATGTGTGAGGTGGGTCTACATGTACCATATTAAAAAAAAAATCTGGTCTATATCAGAAACCAGCTCAATCATATACCTTTCGACAAATTTTGCACACTAGGTCATTCATGTGCCCTCATATTAATCACTAAATTTGTAATGGGTTAAGCACTTCTTTTTGGTTTGATCGTTATCATGAATTGGGACCTCTTTGTAATACTCCACTCTTTCCAACTTTAAGAGGTTATATCCCAAAATATACTAAAGTGCAAGTGCTAATTCAAAACAATACATGGCATTAGCCTTTCCACAGAAGTAGAAGAATTGGAATGATTGTAGAACACTTCGCTACATATCTTCTAGACCAAGCCAAAGAGGATGTAATCCTGTATTTACTGCTCAATCCTGTAAGCAATTGTTACTAGGTCTAATAGTCAAATTCCCTTTCCACACTCTCATGTGGGGCTTAGGTATATCACTAGCTCATTCTTTTATTCTATGGTTAGCTGCACTACACAGTTTGGGTACTAGAGACAGAATCAAATTTCAAATTCTTAACTTAAGTTGCCCTTTATGTTCTAGAGTGAATGAAACACTAGATCACATATTCTTTGAGTGCTTTCACACTAAGCCACTATGGAAAGCATTTCTTAACGTTTTTAGACAACAAAACCAAAATCTTGGTTGGATAAATTGTATATCTTGGGCAATGAGTTAAGGTGGACTAATAGGGAGGACCAAAATGTCTTCAAGATAGGCTTTGCTATGTTGGTGCATTACATATGTAAGATGAGAAATACTAAAATCTTTGATAAGGCAAAAGAGTTCAAGGAGTATGGATGGATGCAATTTATAGGAGATGCTACTTTTGAATTTTTTGATATTGTGGTTACTTATTTTCTGTATTAGTTCCTCTCCATAAAGTTATAACTTTGGACATTTTGTAATTTACACCTTTTTTAATTGAATTCATTACTTTAAAAAATTTTTGGAAAAACTGATCTACCAATAACTCCTTACAAACCTTTGAATGGACAGTGGAGGCTGATGTCCCCAGTGCTAAGCACTTCGTACGCGCCTATACATACGACTCCGAGGATCGCCAGGCGGCTTTTGGGCAGACCACAGATGCCAAAAAGACCACTAACCTTGTCAAGATTAAGGCAATCACCGGACGCCACTTGTCGCTTGACATTGCCTCCATTTTTTTCAGTGGCTTCTCTGTTCTAGCTCTCTTCTGCATCTTCTTCGTTGAAAAGAGAATGACAAAGGGCACCAAAGAGAAGTGAAAGACAGATGGGATATACTAGTATGTTTACTTTTCTTGTATCTGCACCAGGTTTATCGTGCATATCAGGTTCTATTATTGGGATACGCTGCTGATGGGTTATTACGTTTTCTTGTTGCTTATATATAGAAAGTGTGAGAATTGCTTTAGTTACAGTCAAAAATACGCAAATACGATGATTATCGTCCTCAACTGATATGAATATCTTCGAAAGTCAGAAGAGTTGTTCAAGGTCATCTGTAGGAGTGCATTATTGAATTCTGAGCATGGGGTACGCAATTATTTTCTAATTGAGATTATGTAAGATATCAACAAGTACAGGCCAATGAAAAACTTGCATAAAAGGGGGAATAGCAACACATGGCAAACGATAGAAAGCTGACAGGATCTGTGCACATATTCTATTGAACTTGTGGCACTGGATTATTTTACTTACGCAAGAGATCCATTGGCTTCAACAACTAACAAGGCTTATGGCCAACTTCCGTAAAAGGAGGATTGCAGCACATGATCTTACACGTAAGATAAATTCAATTGACAGGAAGCTGACAGAAAAGTGAGCACAGATTATATGTCACAAGCAAGTAAAGACACCTTTGTGATATGAGCACTTAAACTATCAACAAGGTGATGCTGTTGTTTGGGTAATGAATACTAGTCGAAAGCTGCATCAAATTCAACAGAGAGTAATATCACAGCATATGAACATGGCTACGACATATATAAAAGCTTCGTTCATCATAAAAGTAATGTCATCACATGGCTGAATTAATATGATACTCAATCCTACACAGTTTTCCCAAACAAAACTGCAGGACAACCGGAAGATGTAAATAATTGCAATTACTACCACAATCCAAACATCTATCAGGCTCAGCAGAAAAAGGGCTTTGGACTGACTTTTTTCCACAGTTGAAGTTTTATGTTAATATCTTCCTTTCAAATGTTTTAATGCTTTTGATTAAGAAAATGTAATCCTACTGTATTAAAGAATGGTTACTTGTGCAAGGTACTCTACATGTATACCTAAGGGTGGAAGAGCATGCTTGTGCTATTCATTCTATCTGCACCAACAAGTATCAATCTGTCATCATAAACATCAATGTATCCAAATGCATCTGTGCCTGGAGGGCACTCAAGGGCTGCCTCAAAGGACCGATGATGTACTCCATGAGAATCGATTGAATGCCCGCCTTTGTGATCATGTCCAGATAGGCAAGCCTTAACACATTCATATTGATGTATGACATTCAACACTTCATCATAATTCCAGAGAAGTGCTTCTCGGCATGACACACCAGGGTCTAAAGGCAGATGACAACAAACAATTACTTTCTGGTTTAACTTCATTGCTTCTTGAAGAACATTATCCAACCATTCCATCTGTTTTCTCCCAACAGCCCCATTGAACATAAGGAACCTCCTTTCAAGGCCCACTAGTCCCTCCGGGCTGTTCTTATCTGAATTAGGGTTCTTCTTTCTCAGAAATAAAATCGCCTGCAATGTATTTGGATTATCTGGAGGCCATCCAATGGCACTAATGTCATAGCCATCAAGTACAACGATTCTGAATCCTGGAGCAGGTGAAAAATCATAGTAGGCATGGGCATCAAAACTTTCAATCTTCAATAATGGGAGCAACTTTTCTCGTGGAAGATTGTACAAACAATGATTTCCAATCATGTGATACACAGGACCTTTGAATTTCTCAAATTCTGTCACTACTTTCCTCACAGCATTTAGGGACTGGTCCTTGGGACAAAAGCCATCCACGATATCTCCAAAATTGATCACAAAAATATGCTTCTGTTGGTTGTTCCATGTTTCTATTGCCCTTTGCAATACACTAAAGCTATGTCGATAATATCGGGGAACACCAAGAAATGATTTGCCATCAGGAATATCAGCATATTGAACATCGGAGATAACCCCAAAGGAAAAGAGTGGCAGCTTCCCCTGTGCACGTTCTAAAGCATGTATTGACCCCATAGGGCTAGCACAGATACCCTATCAATATAACAAGAAGAATTATTGTGGGACAAATCAACCAAATAAATCCCTTAAAAGAACAATGAAACAAGAGGGAAAGAGACACGTTTATTATTCTTAAAGAAGCCACATTTCTTTCCCCCAAAGAAAAGGGATTAAGCAGGTATCATGATGATGATTGTGCTGCACAAGTTTTACAAATGTCAAAGCTTTAAAATAAAATTTTGTTTTCAATAGAAGTGCAGTATCTTGTCGATCTAAAATTACTTATATATAACTTACAAACCACTGAGAAGTTCTTACGCCGAGCTACAATTTCCTTCAAGTAATTTTAGTGGCCGAAAAGAAAGGGGAATTATCTTTCAATGTATTAATCTTTTGGGGTGGTTTGCTAACCACTAAAAGGCACTTGCACAAGCTATGAGTTCCCCCAGTAATTTTCATGACTGAAACAAAAGGGGAATCCTCTTTAATTGCATTAATCTTTCGGGGTGGGGTTTGCTAAAAGTGAGAACCTACATGGTGTTGCAATCACTCAGGAACTCTGATAAACCTATCGAACAGAACATTTTTGGAATCTGTACCTTGAAACTTACTCAGCAGTTCACCAAAGGTTTCGTCAAACCAGAAAAAACCCAGGACAGAATATATCATATTAAACCAAAATAACATTGAAAGAAATACTCAACAATGCGATGTAATTTTGCCATTCAAATATGCATATTTATTGTCTGATTTTAAACTCCTAGCAAATGTATATACAGAAAGAGCTAACGATTGGAGAAATAGGTACTAGAGAAGTAGCCCGAAATGGACGAGACTGAACCAAAAAGAAACATTCTGAAAAATACCCTATGAAAATCTAAATTTAGCTGGACATAAAGAATAAAGTAAACACAGATTCGGCATCGAAACAAGTTGGTTGAGCGTTAGCCAAGAACAAAAGGCATCGAAACAAGTTGGTTGAAGTAGGGAAAACGGGATCAAAACAAGAAACTAAAATTAAAACAAGGAAAAGGATAAAAAATAGATTAAATTGGCAAGTTACAGAAGCAAGAACAGGAATTTGAGAAATTAGTTAAATTAAAAAAGAAAAAGATCTGACCAGGAGCGCAGGAGATCAGGGAGCGTACAGTTTGTAATGGAAGCGTGGTATCTGTGTACGGGGAAAAGACCGGAGTTTCCAAAAAGAACAGAAAGGGACGTATATAGGCTCTTTAGGAACCTTAGGATCAGTTAAATCAAACTAAAACGTGTCGATTGAGGACATATAACATGTCAACCGCCCGCGTTACGTATCCATTTGCAACTAAAACGCTAGAAAACATGTCCAAAGTGCACAAGGAAAATGACTTTGTCGGTTATGCCCTCTTATTTTTGAAGTATACATCAAATTAAAACATATCATGACATTACAAAATAATTGCACCAGATAATCATTAAACCTTGAGAGTAAATCACTATCTTTTTAAATTACAAAGCGATTTAATTTTTTTTTAATTCGAAAAAACCCTGTAGACAAGCTTATCTACAAGCGGGCACACCTCTTCGGAGATTCAACTGGCGCACCACACCACAGGTGGGCCAAGCGAATGCACCTCATCATCAAGAGCCCAACTAGTTTATTCACCAACAGGTAAAACCTCAACTGCCCCAGTTATACTTGTTAAATAGAACACCAATTAAAGTTATAATAACCATTTCGATTCCTGTTTCTAACTTTCTTTGTCAATTCCAACTGTTTCTTTGCTGGTGAATGACTGACCTGAAAATGTCAATGTTATATTGTTTTAAATATGACAAAACAGTATTTGTTATGTCTTTTATTGAACTTTTGATTCCTCTGATGAGTCCATCATACATAACCAACAAGGGAACTCTGCGTGTGTAGCCAAAAATAAAGCAGTTTCATGCTTGTTCCTCCAACAATCATGCAACTACTGTACTCGCTTGTTCAACTACAACACAACAAGATGAAAATATTGCAATTTCTTTCAATTTCCTATGGGAGCTAACAGTACTAATATTCTGTGAGAAGTAAACAAGTTAAAAAAAACTGGTCCAAGGGAGGGAAAGTGAGAGGATCATTCCTTTGGTATAACAACATTCTGCTTCCCTGTTCTTGTCCGTTACTTCCTCCATATAGTAACAGTAACTCAGCTTGCAAATGCAGGTTTTATCTTGTTTATAATGCTGACTTCCCATTACCATTTGAGTGGAGAGTTTGGTGGACAAGCTTCCCCGGTAGTTCCTTGGAAGCCTGCAATGGAATCCAAAGAAAGTGAGAATTCTAGATGCAACAATCCCCATAAATGAAGCTAAGAGATTCACATTTCCAGGAAGACAACCTGAAAGTGTCTCATGTGCAATATTGGTTCACAACCCACGTCAGCAATTGAGTTTCCATTGGCCGTCTTCAATTTAAATCTTGCAGCTTCATAGGCCTCAATTGTGTTTTTCTTGTGAGGAAGGTGGTCAGTAACTTTTAGGAGAGAATTAAGAGAATTCATCTGGAAGATCAAGCCAAAAAAAGCATCTTAGAAAGCCTATTTATGGCAAAAATTTGACAACAAAAAACTTGTTTCAAGAATGGATCTTTGGCCATGTTGCTTACTAAAAGTACAGCTTTATAAGGGTCATAAAGCAATAGATACCTATCTGCATGAGGGTTTTCACTGATATGTAGGAGAATTTAGCAGTAGATACTTATGAATACGTTGGTCCAGGAAATTCCATATACAATCTCCAACAAAAAGTAACAGCAAATGCACCTAATTGAAACACAAAACAGAATGGGCTTTGATGTAAATTGCAGTGAATAATGATAGAGAAGTACCAACCTTCATGTATGGGCAGGATGCGCAGTCGCCATGAATAGAACATCCCTCCCCACTAGCTACTCCGGGTATAACAGGTAATATGCAATTGCCTACATGAGCGGATTTCAGACCCGAGGATGAATTAAATGATGGCTTTGTTATAGAGTCTGAAGAGACAGGAAAGACAATTTCAACAGTAACTTTGGCTCCATCAGTCGATTTTGGAGAACTTAATAAACTCTGTACTGCTGCAACTATTGATGTGACCATTCCTGATTCGGTTCCTAAAACAAACTGAAGCCGATCATTGGCATTTCTGTCCACTGCCTCTTGAACTCTCTTCTTTATGAAATCTAATATGTTTTGGGTGGAACCAACTACGCCCATTCCTCTTCTCTTGGCTTCCATGGCCAAGGAAAACATTTCCCCAGGGACCTCCAGATGTGCAGTTAAGAAAGCATCACAATACATTTCATTTATCTTCTCAACAACTTCATGTCCAAAGAGATGATGAACAATGCATATCCCATCCTGTTGAAAAATTTTTATACTATCAGAAAATTCATAAAGCAATGCAGTAACAAGAGATTAACTGATAAATACAATAGTAAGTTAAAGGAAGAAATTAGAAGCAAGAAGCAATCATGGCTGATTTACTTTTTCATGAATGCTTCCTTTTGTGTTTCAACATTGAGAAAACCACAACACCATCCATTTCTCATTATCAGTATTCATTATAGTTAATGAATCAATAAGACATAAAAATGGGGCCAAAGGATTAGACCATTGACTATTCTAATATCAATGAGAATTTGCCCATGATCAACACTGGCTTACATGCTCAGCAACTCGTCCAAGTGCTGTAAGCTTAAGAATCTTAAAGAAATTATTGGATCCAACAGTGACGTTGTAAGACAAAAAACAGTCCAACTTCTCCATTAAACAGCCTAAGTGGTCAAATGCAACGTGTAAACATCATTGAACATACTAGACCATAAGTTTGTTCATAAATTATGATCAAGTATGCATAAGACACTAGGAATATTATGAAACACATGACCTTGAAGTTTATTGGCTGAGATAAAAAAGTATGATCACCTGATAGTAATGCAAGCGAGGCAACAAAGATTTAATGGAATCTCTATTATGTGCTGGATGCACCTCAGCAATTTCTTCATCGGTCATGATTGTCATTTGATGAAACAACTGTACAATATTCGCCCCCATGTATGAGTCAGGACCATACCATATATTCAAGTCTGGAATTTGAGAAAAGGCCTGTTGAGAAAGGGAATGGAGAAAGAAGAAAAGTGAATTATGTGACAACCAATGGGAGATTAATTACAAACTTCAATATATTAACACTAGATGTTTATAGATTACAAACCTGCAGGATAGTTTGAACAACATTAGAAGAAGTACAGGTGATTGTAGGAACGAGCTCATGAGCATAAGCTTTTGTCTCGAGAGAAGTATTTATGTATACAACATGCAAAGAAGGATGGACTGCGGAAGCTGTCTCAAGATAATTCATATAAGCAGGACTAGATGCAGCATCTGCCAAAGAGCAACCAATTCGATCATTTGACATTCTATAAACGCTAACCTGCATTTGAGAGACAGAACCATGAGTTGCATCCCTAGTATTTAGCACAAACACAATGCATCACACCTTAGCTAATCTGTTAGAAGGTAGCAACAAAGTTGAGCAAAAGGAAAAGAAAAAAGAAAATCTGCCTTTCGCGAACTAATTCAGAGAAACGAGAAGTACGATCTAGGTAGCCATGCAGCTTGCTCTCGTATTGGGATTGTTTTCAAATTTCTGATGCTGCTTAAGCAAATCGTTAACCGACTACAAAAATTAATATCTAACCTGACTAAAAGTCCTACTGCCCTACCATAAGTAGAAACATACAAACCTCTTGAAAGCCAGCCTGATCAAGAATTGCCCGAACATTTTCTGACATAAAATCTACACCTAAAACAGTTATAAATTTGCACCCAGCTTTTGCCATCTTAACCGCACTATCCGCCATGACCAAAGAATCGGATATGTGGATGTGAGGCCAATGCTTCTGCGCAGCAGTTAATACACCCTGAACTTCAGGATCCATATAAAAGTGAGCAACTACTCCTATTTTCTTCTCCTTCAACTCACTGACAAGTTCTTGAACTTTGGCCTCATCTGGGAACAAGTACCTTGCCTGCAAATAAACTCAATCCAAACTTAGTAATTTCCAAAAAAAAAAAAATAACACTTCACAGAAACAAAAATAAAACAGAATCTAACTAAATACCCGACATACAAAGACAACAGAGAAAGAGTTAAACAGAACAAACCATCGAACCTGAGCTTCAGCGTAGCTACCCTGTGAGGTAATTCCCTCAGAGCTAATAACCAACGACGGAAACGGATCCAACGGCATTTTTCCCTCTCTCTCAGCTATAAGTTTTTTGGTTCTCTTCTGCATACTCACTAACACATTATGCCACGTGTTCACTCTCGACCGCTCGCCGCCCGTAAGTCCCACGTTAAACGTTGCCAAATCCTCCGTCTTGACACTCACCACCTCCTCCGGCGTCGCCCCGTCGAGAACCCAAATCAAGCACGCGCAGAACCCGCGTGTGACCTCCGAATCGCTATCAGCCCAAAATCTCATCTTTCCATGTTGGTCTAAGCTAGCTTCCAGCCAAACCTGGGCGGTGCAACCCATGACACGGTTGGAGTCGACCCGAGAGGAGTCCGGGAATGCAGGGAGAAGATTTGCGTATTGAAGGAGTCGTTTCACGCGGTCGATTGGCTGAGAAATGGACTGAAACTCGATAATCAACTGGTTAAGTTTGCTTGGCACGAACTCGGTGGCGGGTGATGGAGAGAAGGTGACGGCAGAGCAAGAAAAGGGAGAGAGATTTGAGGAATTAGACGAAATGGGTTTTGAATCAGGCGGAGGAACGTGGATGCTTTTGATGGATTTGAACGAGAAAGACGAGAAACACCGAGTCTTTCTACTGGGAAAAAGCCTGGGTCTAGGGTCATTAGTATTGGGATTTGAAGAGGAAGCGAAACGTGACGTACATGAAGAAGGAGAAGGTTTAAGGATCATAGTTGCAGAGGACTCCATTGAAGAAGAGTAACAGGGATGGTGAGGGGTTAGCAAACGGCCTTAAAGTGCGTGTTTTGCGTGTGCTGTGAGAAGGAAAGTTGCGTGAAAGGATATGGATTATGGGAAGCAGGGGGGAAGCAGAGCCTTTTATTAACGGGATGCCACGTAACAGAGCCAACCAACAATAGAGACTGGAAAAGTAAACGCGCGACGAAAGAGCCGAGCACATTACCAAGCCCACCATGAATCTATATTATGTAAGTACGTGAGTATTAAATAACTAAATCTAAATTTAATAAAAAGAAGAGCCATATTTTCACGTTGGCATATAATTTTTTATTTTAAGAAATTATTATTTACTTTTATTCGTTTATTTATAACTTTAAAATAATATTATATTAAAATTTAAAATTTCAATATTACCTTATTTTAGATTTAAAAAAATTGAATAAAATATGATAGAAGAAGTTATGTAATAACTGATAATTTTTAAAATATAAATATTGAAATGAAAAAAATCAAACTAAAAAATTATGATATATTTTACTCTAAATTTTAATATTACAACTTTAAAAAAAGATGAGTTTCTCATAATTTTCAATCCATGATCGTAATGTAAGTTTAGGGACTTCCTTAAAACTCAAATTACCATTCAAGCGTATCATCGAAAATAGATTGTCATTGGGTTACAAATGAAGAGTATAATTTAGTGCATTATTTTTTTTATTAACCGGAAGCAAAATACATTACAAATCACAAAATAGGTCTAGGGGCGCTGCTCCCGACAAATCCTCTAGGAGGAGACGTTGGCACCCTATGGTGCATTAGGAAAAAAAGTACAGAAAGATCCGCCTGTGTGGTGAGCTACTCAGTGTAGGTGTTGCTCTCTCAGTAGATATAACGATGAGCAACCATCTAGTTTCTTGTGAAAAGCTCATGGATCCCTGGACTACGGGATTGAGCACCATAGATCGGCTGACTGAGGAAGACAGGATCTGGTGTACCGCGAAGGAGTCCACTTTCAGTTCTATGCGTCGGAAGCCCAACCTCCAGGCAAGCGAGAGGCCTGTAAAAACACACCAAAATTCTGCAGTAAGTGAAGCGCACCAACCGAGGTTCTGAGTGAAACCTCCTATCCAATTGTCATTGCTATCTCGTAGAAGGTCCCCTGCAGAAGCCGAGAATTGGGAGCAATTGCTTGCCTCATCCGTGTTTAACTTGACCCAACCAGAAGGCGGTTTGCACCAGCTAGAGGGTAGGTCTTGTTGGGGCCGAATGCCGGGGTAAGCGCTGCTATGCCAGCTTGTAGCCTTGCGAATTTAGTGCATTATTATCTCCTAGTATTCAAATTTTAGGGAAGTATATGTTTTGAATGTTGCACAATTAAAGAGGTCCATTCATAATGTAAGTTAGGAAGGCTGATAAAGTTTGTCTTGTTTAGATTAGAGAAAAAGACACAGATACTTTATTATGCAAAGACCTTGAAAAGTCCACATGAACCACTGGTTGCGATTTGCAGACAAATATCAGTACACAGTTACATGAACTGCCTCATGAACTATCCCATCCAGTGGGTCCACAAGACTTAGAAAAGGAGAATGAGTGTTGACGGAGAAAAGGGTGCAAAGAGAAAACTGAGAAGTTATGTGATGACTGACCGCTGAGGACACCAAGAAGCCATTTAGCAGGAGCGGCCATTTGATAGGAACAGACTTTTGACCACATGCATGCTTTTCCACTTGTTATGGGGCCTTGGAAATGGACGTGAATCCAGGGTCCTCTCATCCAACACTCGCTCGTAATGAAACTCTAGCCATTTTGAGCCACAAACCTTAATCTGCAAAGGGAATCCATGATATTGCCCCTTAGATGCACGTCTCTTTTGCTTTTTGGCGCTGAGGATGCCCCTGCTTATGGACAACTTGAGTCCCTTGGATTGTTGTTGACAAAGAAGCAAAAAAGCATAATGCAACTGTGTTTCATTTAGGTTTAGATCAATCACACGAGTTCAGTTCTGGTAAGAAACGTAGAAGGAACTCTTAAGAATATACTAAAACCAACATAAATCTCATGTTTGCACCTATTGATCAGAAACTTCAATCTCAAAAGAAGTTATTTATACGGTATGATTTTCAATCAAGGTAACTTTTCTGTAAAGAATGCAAGTATAGAATTTTCTTGTTAAGAAGAATCACAAGTTAAACAAAAGGAGTTTTGTATCGGAACTTTTGAACTTCTTAGATTTTTGTATACAACTCTGCCTCTGTTTTATTCTGAGCATTTTTCTATTGTACATGTTGTGTTGTCTTTGAACGTTTCCAGTAGTGGTTTCGCAAAATTTAGCACAATCAAAAACTAGAAAAATTAAATGCACAAATATAAGTCAACATCCGAGGTTTAGTAACGCAGTTCGGCGTACCTTGTCTATGTTTGCAGGGCCCTCATCCAGCTTAATTACTTTCACCTATGATACAACAATAGTTTTACTCAAGATATTACAGAGCCGACTCACCCAACCCTTGACACTATCCTTTGTCCTCATTACCCGTGAAGGTAAATCACACTCAATAGTACGACCGCTTCATACTAACTTCAACAAAGAATTTTTTTATTAGTATTTGATAATAAAGGATGAAAATAAAATAATTCAAGTGATTGAAATAATAACAAACATAAACAAAGACACTTGAAAAAAAAACTTCCCTAACAATGTAGCTTCTTCAACGAAAGAATAAGAAGTTGTTCACTGAAAAATTTGCTGTGAAGCTTCAATATTGTCACTGGAAAATCCCACACAAAGCAACAGAAAAATCACCAACAAAATAAATGTTTCATCATTGAAACGTTGCAAATGATAGAGCTTCAACCACAAAAAAAAACTTACGGAGTTTTTCCAAAAAATACTTTGCAAAAATCACATAATCAACCCAAAAACATAGCCTCAGAATCGCGTGAACACTACCAAAGAACAACTGCCAAAATTGCCCTCAATTGTCATTGAAAACTAGAAGAATACCAAGTTGTAATGAGTCACGTAATCATCCAAAACACGGCACATCATCATAGATCACCCAACGGAACCTTGTAAAAGCCAAGAGAAAAAAATCACAGCTGCAAAGATTCCAATCAATCACCGATAGCACAACCCATAAAAGAATTACGCAAGAACGACAGAAACGTAGCAACAAGATCGATTCATGATTAACGTGAAATCAATTGTTAAGGTTGTCAAAGATGGCTCTAAAATCCTAGCTACTGAGACTCCAAATCAACCACAAAGACAACCCACACTTCACATGAAAAACAACAGTCAAAGCATAGCAACGATGCAGTATAAAAGAGACACACGACAAAAGACTCCTTCAACACTATGGTCACGTAACTCACACACAAGTCTTCACAAGATTAAGTTTTATCTTCATACAAATTCTTGTTAAAGATTATCCAAGATAGCATTAAGATTTCAGCATCCAACTCAAACAAGAATTGTTGGACCCCAAACCTTTCTTGAAAGTTAAGACTATTAAATGAGAAATTGTTGGAGATTATTCATGTGTAAAGAAAAGAAGAATTTATGAAATTGAATAGAAATAGAAAAGAAAGTTTAGTTACAAGATGGGTTGAATGTGAAATATTGGGAGTTAAAAGCTGGAAAATGTAAGTTCATTGAGCATGCTTTGGTGTTTTAGCCATAACTTGATCTCTAGTTATCCAAA
>JAOTBA010000034.1:9656-23754 GCA_025629845.1 Erythroxylum squamatum
TCTTTGAAAATACCGTCGCACCATGTAAGTGATCCAACATATCATCCAACCGCGGTATAGGAAATTTATACCCCACTATAATCTGGTTAATGGCTCTATTGTCAATACATATCTGCCAACTTCCATCCTTCTTTGAAGTCAATAACGTTGGGACTATACAAGGACTCATACTCTCTTGTATAAGCCCCTTTCGTAATAACTCCTCCACCTTCTCCTTTAAAATCTCATTTTTCTTCGGATTCATTCGGTAATGCGGCAAATTTGGTAAATTGGATCCGAGAATGAGGTCTATATGGTGTTGGATATCCCTCATAGGGTATAACCCATCCAGGATATCATCTGGCATCAACTCCTTGAACTCCTATAATAAGGGCCGCATTATCTCCGGGTTCTCCTCCACTTGAAACTCTATGTCACCAGTCAACACCTGTTTGACCACTAACACATGTACTTGTCGTGTTTCCTTAATCTCCACTTCGAACCTCTTGGTTATAGATAAGAAAGCATTACCCTCAGAGGTTGAAGTCTTGGTTTTAAGCAGTAGAAGCGTGTACTTGACCCCATCCTTCTCCAATTGATATTGGTTGTTCCTTCCCCGAATGCTGAGCATCCACATCAAACTGCCACGGTCTCCTAAACAACAACTGACAAACATCCATGTCAACAACATCACAATATACATCTTTATACTGTCAATGGAGAATGGAACTCTACACCTCTCTGTGATTTCTATCTTGTCTATTGCGGTTTTAATCCACCCCAAGGTATATGGATTAGGATGTTTTTCCACTGGTAATCCTAACCTCTTCATTGCCCCCTTTCCAATAATGTTCTCGCAGCTTCCACTATCAATGATAACTCCAAATACCCTGTCATGAATGGTACATCTCGTGCAGAATAGTTGATTCCTTTGGGTCTGGTCTTCCTGCTTAGGTGCTAACATCAGTTTCCTCACCACATACACCGAACCATCGTCAACTTCATACTCATCATCCTCATCTCCATCTGCTTCTCAATCGATTCCCTTGTCATCTTCATCCCTTTTTACAAAGTTAACTGTCTTCCTCAAAGGACACTCATTAGATTTGTGTCCAGGTTGACTACTTGAAGCACTCCCCATAGCTGGTTTAGCAAAGGGGTTCTCAAATCTCTTCATCTCCTTATCTCGCACCTCAACCATAGGCCTTTTTCTCATAGCTTTATCCTCCACACTTCGCATCTCATGACTACGAGGAGCATGCTTGTGCAGCTTTGTATTATCAGTAGATGCTGGAGTCCTATAGCTCTCTACACTCCTTCTGCTACTCTCCTGCTACATTATCTCCGCCTTTAAGGCCATATTCTTTGCTTCCAACAGCGTGCGAATAACCTGTACTCCAATTATGTCCCGAAGTGATATTCTAAACCCTTCCAAATATCAAGCAACCTATTGTCCTTCATATTCTAGAAGGTTTTTTCTTTTTGACAATCTCATAAACTCTGCGGTATACTCGTGCACTGTCCGTCCTCCCTGACTGCATCATTGATATTGCTAGAATAGAATCTGCTTGTAATTTGGTGGTAAGAATTTATGCTTCAACAGAAACTTCATTCTACACAATGTATGTTCCGTGACTGAATCCTTTCCCACCATACTGAAGCTCTTCCTTTCAGTCTATAAGCCACAATCCGAACTCTTTTCTCTGGTGCAATCTTCAGATATTCGCAGAATATGTCAATTTCTATAAGCCAGTCTAAAAAATCTTAAATACCTGGACTACCATTAAAATAGGAGATATCCACTTTCAGTCTATAGTCCCCCGCGTTTCTATCTTCAAATCCACCATTGATGTCTCTCTTCCTACACCCATCGTGTTGTTGAAAACGTCCAAGTCTATTCAGCTCATAGTAATCTTCTTCCTCTGAATCCTCCTCATAGATTGGTTGTCTCATCGCGGCACAGTTCTACCCATAGGTTCACAACGAGCCATCTCCACCCCTTGTCTTCTACGATTATCCTGTCTTTTGTTTGTATCAATTCCTAGAGCATCCAGACGTTTGACAATCTCTTCAAGACGCTCCTTGAAACACCGGAATCTGTGTTTTGTCTGCTGCTCCAAACGTTGCAACGCTTCGTCTCCTAAAAAAGGAGCCCTAGCCTCCTGAAGACCGTTGCTATCACTCCCAGTCGACATCCTCCCGCTGATAGCACCTAACGCAACGTATAGCGTTCGATTTTTCAAAGGTTGTACGAAACCATTTGAAGAACTAAAGAAAATTTAATAGAAATCTGCAATAATGTTTTCAAACTGACCAAAAGTTGCCACAAAGTGGCTACAATAGATAATATAAACTCTAAAAGATAAAAACCTAAGGATAAAACAGTCTTTCACTAATAAAACAATTAAAACTACTACAGCATCACTAGAATTCTGTGTCGAAAGGCTACTATTTTGTTTTCTTTATTATTTTAGACAATTTGTATATGTTCATTGATATGATCGTGGACTCTAATCCATCTAAGTTATCCATATTTTGAACATTATAGATTATGCGACTTGACAAAATAAAATTCTACTACTGCTATTGTTCAGCGAGTCTTAATCTGTGGGCATGTAATAGACCTAAGCCGACATGACTCTAACTGTGAAAGAAATAGTATTTACGAACCGATTCTTTTTAGTGCAAGTGACAGAATTTTGTGTTTATATCTATTCACAGAAGTCGAGTCCAGGTGGATCAGTCAAATTCTGCTTATTGATTTGATTAAATTTTCTTAACTAGTTTTTTTTTCTGTAGATTTTATTGCTGTTTCAATAAGTATACGTGTAACTGCTACAAAATAAAAAAGTTGATGGTTGAATATTGTTATTAAAGTTGATACGATGAGCTGTCGTTAATATTTTTCTATAAGGAATATAAACGGATAAGTTTGAAATGACAGCATCAGTTGGTGATAGGTTTAATTCATGAAAAGGACAAAAGGGAAGAATAAAGGGTGGCGGTGCTGTTCGTTTCAGACAATCCTCAAACTTTTTACATTTAAAAGAAAAATTCATTGTTTCTAACAAGACCTTTGTCAACGAGACCGTTCCCACTTCGCCTCCCCGTTAAATCCTCAAGCACCTAAAACGTGTCTAAATATCTCAATGGTTGTTGTTTTCAGAACGGATAATATTTTATTTTCCACAATATTACTGGTTTAAAATAAAAATTTTAATTAAAAGATTAATTTTTATAAATTAATAAATTTTTATAAGTTAAAATAAATAAATAAATTTTTATTTGACAGCATCTTTTTATTAAACTTTTTTTGAATAAAGATGAGTTTTTTTTTCATTTTAAATTTTTTTAATTAATTTTATAACTTTATAATATTTACGACATTAATTTTCCATTTATACGGATATCTGTGTGCATCTCTCTCCGTTTCCAATGTACAATCACGTAAAATAAGGTTTTCCAGTCCCCACCTAATTCTTAAACCATATCTTAGACAACCGATTTGGAAAACATAGCAGAATTCAACGATTTATATAAAGGTAGGCAAATCCAAGTCTCCATTAGATCGTAGCGGATGAAATTGCCGACTTGAGAATAGTATTCCGTCCACACGAAATAAAAGCAAAGAAAAGGACATTAAAAAAACATGAAACATGAAAGTGACACGTGTACACAAGTAGAGTTTACCAGGACAGTGGGATGCGTGCAGATAAGGGAGGCATACGTGTACAACTAATTTGACACATACCTGTTTGGTGAGAGCAAATCCTCTATCTAACGCTACCGTGTTTTATTGTGTCTTACGAGAGAACGATGTCGCATTCGTGTAAAAATTGGACAGCAGTATTGTCACTTCGACAGGGGCTGTCGAATGGCTTCTGTCCAAGCCAACAGACCAAGCCTTTAAGCTACCCTTCATTTATTAATGAATGATGTTCTAAAGCCAACTATATTGTTATTAGGAAGTAAACAAAAAATAATCAGCAATTTAACAAGATTAGTTTATATCATTAATAAATAATTTTTTTAAAAAATGAGAATAAGAGTAAATACAAAATTAATAAATATCAAAATAAGTAGAAAATGATTAAATATAAAAAATGTTAAACAATTAAATTATTATTATTATTATTATTATTATTATTATTATTATATTCGATATGATTATTAAATAAATTCATTATATTAATTTCTATTATTATCTAAATCTTATGATTAATGTAATTATTATTATTATTATTATTATTATTATTATTATTATTATGATTATTATTATTATTATTCATTTTATTAGTATATTATTATTATTATTATTGTTAATATTAGTATTATTATTAATATTATTATTATATAATTTGTATTTATTATTATTCAATTTAATTATTACAATTTATTCAAATTGATTATTATTATGTCTAATTATTATTATTTTTATTATTATTATACATATTATTATTATATAATTTGTATTTAATATTATTTAATATTATAATAATTATGTCTAATTATTATTCTTGTAATCATTATAATAATAATAATAATATATAATATGTATTTATTATTAAAAAAATTTATTATTATTATTATTATTATGAAATAATTTTTATTTATTATTATTCAAAATTGCTATTACAATAAATTCAGAATTATTATTATTATGTCTGATTTTTATTATAATTATTATAATATAATTTGTATTTATAATTATTCAAATTTATTATTATTATTATTATTATGTCTATTATTATTATTACTAAATAATTAGTATTTATTATTATTCAAATTTATTATTACAATTAATTAAAATTTATTCTTATCACCAAAAATTATTATTATTCAAATGTTTTATAATTCTAATAATAATTATTATTATATAATTTGTATTTATTATTAATCAAAATTTTGATTATTATCATTATTAATATTATTATGTCTAAATTTTAATATAAAAGTTGAATTTATTATTATTCAAATTTATTATTACAATTTATTCAAATTTATAATTATTATGTCTAGGTATTATTATTATTATTATTATTATTATTATTATTATTATTATTATATAATTTGTATTTAGTATGTAATATGTATTTATTATTATTCAAATTATTACTATTATGTGTAATAATTATTATTATTAGTATATAATTTGTTTTGATTATTTTTCAAAATTATTATTAATATTAGTATTATTATAATTATTATGGAGTATTTATTATTTGTTAAATTTATTATTACAATTAATCAGATTAGTTATTAATAATAATATTATTATAAAAATTTGTATTTATTGGTATTCAAATTTTGTATTATTATGTATTATTATTTTTTTATTATTATTAAATTCCTGATTATTATTATTGTTATTATGAAAATTGTTTATTATTATTCATAACATTATTAAATTCATCAATATTATAAAGTGTATTATTATTATGATTATATATATATGTATTGATAAATTATTATTATTATTATTATTAGTATTATTATTAATTTATTATTATTATTATATTCGATACGATGATGAAATATATTAATTATATTAAGTTCTATTATTAATATTATGAAATTTGTTATAATTACTAAATTTCTTCTTATTATTAATGACTTTATTATTCTTAATAATTTAACTATTCTTATAATATTTAATTATTATTATTAATTTTTCTGACTGGAGTATATGTACTAATTATTATTAAAATTAGTATTATTATAAATCTTATATATAATTTATTGTAATATTTATTAAATCTTATTTTTAATTATTATTAATATTGCCACTCGCCGTCGCGAGCACCCTCGCGAGCCTGGCACAAAGCTTGGCTCGCGAGGGCGAGGGCCTGGCAATCGCGAGCCTGGCAATGTCTGCCAGGCTCCTATATATAAATATATATTATAGTGAGAAATAAACTAATTGTGTAAATAAAATATCTTAGTCATAATTTGAAGAATTAGCTAGTATTAAATAACAGAATAACCACGTTTTTAATAATAAATTACATTAGACAAAAATAATACTAGAAATTAAAATAATTATTATAATGTATTCTATTATAGTTATTGTTATTAGTATTATCCTTATTATGATAATTGTTAGTATTATTCTTATAATTATTATGATTATTATTATTATTATCGTTTTGTATTTTATGATTACAATTAGTAAATTTATTTTCATTTCCTTGTGAGATATTTAATGGGTTTAGTTTCATTAAGTTTTATTTATTGATATTAATAATGTAAATGTCGTTGTTATATTTTTGAAATGTATAAATGTTAATTATTGTATTTATGTTATTATTATTATTAATATTAAACTGAATATTATTATTATTATTATTACTATTATTATTATCTTAGTTAACGTATTATTATTATTATTGTTGTTGTTGTTGTTGTTATTATTATTATCTTAGTTAACGTTTTGTTATTATTATTATTATTATTAAACGTTTGAATGGTTATTATTATTTAATGTTTTCTGCTTGAATTTATTTCTAATAATCAGATTAAATTTGTAGTCATTATTATTATAATTCTTATTATCCTTAAATAACTGAAATAGCACGTTTTTAATAATATATTACATAAGACCAAAATAATACTATAAATTAAATTAATTATCTATCTTTTTAATTCTAATATAAAATTAAAAAATAATTGCAAAATTAAAGCCAAAAAAATGTTGTATAAACCTAATTCAAAACAAAAGTAAAATCAGTCAACTTCTCAAGTGCACATCGACGGGATTACAGTGACCTACTGAAGTGCACATAACTTTCCAATAACTTGTATGCGTTGGGTACTTTGACTTTGGGGATAGCTTCTCTCACTCACGCGTCGGTAGCTTCTCGTTGCTGTTGTGGATTAAAGACGACAGACTGCCGTATTTTTATTGTTAAAAAGGTTATCGCTCTTCTGAAGTTTGGTTTAAATTATTAATAGTTTATTGTTTAGGGTTTAGATTGCTGTTTGGTGAAACTGATTTAGGTAATTTATGAACTTTGTATGTTTAACAATGGTAATATGAAAGAATGCATGTATATTTTTTGATGAAATGCCCCACCCTTTTAATGCATGTATAGTGTGTGTTTAAACTTTAAAGAAAATGTTTGGGTGGCATGGGAAGGTGAGGAGGGTTTCTTGAAGACGTTATGGATCCTTCCCCTGCCGTTAAAGATGGCTAAAAACTAAATCTCTTTCTTCATGTATATCTGTAAAGACCTCTTATTTTCAAGAACTTTGAAAATCCTAAAACTCCCAAAAGGTTAAAGAATGGTTCCATAACTTATAAAGAAGAGGAATTTATGGAGGAAAGTGTTCTAATGTAAGTGTTAATAAGTTTAGATTGTAAAAAAGGGACAAGTCTTTGTTTAGTGTTTAGAAGTTTAGATTGTAAAAAAGGGACTAGACTTTGTTTAGATAATGATTTAAAGCATCGAATTTATGAAAAGGTACAAGAAATATGAGTGAACAGTCGGTTGGGTTGCCTCCCCAACAAACTGCTTCGTGAATAGTCTGTTACTTGGACTTTCTTCCTAGAGTTGATTAGTTGATGAGGTAGTGTGTTTGCAACTTACTTTCTCTTGATTCTTGAACTTACCTGAAAAAGGTTCCCCTATTTCCATTTTTTCCTTTGTTTCGTGTAATGGCATTTTTTTCGTTTGCCTTAGTAGGTTAACTTCTTGCTCTATGAAAGAATGCAAAACATTAGAAAGTTCAGTCATTAATGATTCATTATTAACCATAAATTTATTTTTTTCATCCAAGATCGAGATTGAGATCAAACCTTATTCTTCTCTAATCTTTAGGATTGGTTAAACTTTCCTACAATTTATGATTGTCCACTGTATAGGAAACAAAGACCTGGCTAAGATTAGAAATAATTCATTATCCTCTGCCATGCTAAGGATATAAAATTTAATAGGAAAAATAGACGTAACAACCTTAGTCAAAATGTTTTGTTTAATACCTATAAGATGTTTAAGTGATCTATTTGCTACCTGCATTCTCAATTTAATGGGTTTTGAATCTCCGAACTCAAGTTTCTTAATGCTAGCCCTTACTTTTATATATAATTCAAGTACATTTTTACGTAATTTAGATGTCACACTGGGTCAACCCTAATTATTTGGGTTCTTTGTTGCTCACATATGCAGCTTCTACCGTCACAATGCCCCCTCGAAGAGCTAGACAATCAAAGGATAACATCGAAGCCGAGGTGAGAGGGGACAATATTGCAGACATCGCAGGTGTGTATGATGCCCCATTTCCCATTTATTCCGAGGCAAAAGGAGAGAGGTACAGGGAACTCCATAGTAAGAGCATTGAGGTTCCAACGTACTTAAATTTTGAGGTGCTAGATCAAATAGGGTTGACAGGCATATTTATGACATTATGTCGGAGAGGTAGATGGGAACATTTTGTGCGAATCAATTACCCTGTTTACCGTGACCTGACACTGGAGTTTTTCACATCTTTGAGGTTTGTCTTAAGCAAACCAAAGAAATTGTGGTTTAGGTTACGAGGACAGGTGTGTTTTATGGATGAGAGGGTGTTACGATTCATATTTGGGTTTGCAGCAAACGATATTAATGATTCGCATCAGGCTTTCAACAATACTTCATATTGGAAACATTTAACAGACTTGGATGAGTATGATCCACACATTGCATCCAATGCACAAATTATTCATGCAGAATTGAAGCTGCTGCATAAATTCATGTGTGGTGTTATTTTTGGGAAACGGCAAAGTACAAAATGCTCAAGGAAGGAGCTTTTCCTATTATGGTGCATCGAGCATGGACATAAGCCGAATATGTTCGCTTATGTTTCCAGAACTTTGATCGATTTAGTGGGGAGAAGGGGGAACAGCCTGGGAATGGGTTATTTAGCAACTGCATTGGCTGAGTGGTTTAGGATTGATCTTAGTGAGCTTAACATGTTGAGAAATAACTTTTTCGATGTATCGTACCTGAAACAGTGCGAGATTATAGATGAGAAAACCATACAGCTACGAGATCCTTCAACTCGAACAGCATTGAAGCGCAGGTTGGCAGCGGTAGAGTCCAGTGGTGCAGGAGGTCATGGTGTTGAATATGGTTCAGAGACTGAGGGGCAACAATCGCAACCCCAACATCTGTTGGCACAACAACAGGAACACGAACAATAGCCGCAACCTGATTTGGGCATGGTTTACCAACTCATGGTCGATAACCAAAAACTCATGGTTGATAACCACAGAAGTACACAGCAGCAGTTGGATGAAATTAAGCAGCAGATGATCATCTTTAATAAGCGATTGGTACATCTTAATGATCAAGTGGACACAATTGACGAGGATCTGCAATACATAAGCGACAAATTGGAAAAGGCTTGGGAGGTGCAAGGACTGGACGTGCCATCTCCAACCCCATCTGTGGTTCCCAGTCCACAAGGTTCCAGAGCCTGACTTGTGGAAGTATGACATTTATGCATGTTGTAAATTCTACAACTTCTTATCCTCTTTTTGTCTTCTGAAGTAGCACGTGACAATGGTCTTCAGTTCTAGCATCCTTGTTTAGCTACTTCTGAACATTCATTGCTGTTTGTAAAAATTTTGATGATAGAGGGCACCAATTTGACGTTGATTGCTATTTGTAATTGTGTTGAAGATGCAATATGGGAAGTTTATGCAGTATCTTACTACACTTTTGATGTAGTTGTTATCTTAAATTTTTGCTTGCAGATAAGCTAGGATTGATATCATCACTCCATCAGCTGAAATTATCTGTAAATGCATGCTCAGTAGGTTAAGAAAAACTGGCCAATTTATTTTGAAAATATAGAAACAAGCAAAATAATAATAATAATAAGAAATTTAAAATTCATAATAATAAGAAGATCCAATTAATAATAATAAGTACAAAATTTGCAATACTAATTATAAATAATAAGAATAATTAACAATAATAAGAAAAATAATACGTAGAAATATTATCATTATAATAATAATAATAAAATAAATAAATAACAATAATGAATAAGAATAATAAGAATAATAAAGTTAATAATAATAATAATAAGAATAATAATAATAAGAATAAGAATAATAATAAGTATAAAAGTTATAATAATAATAAGAATAATAAAGTATAAAAGTTTCCATTCTTAGAGACTATCCTTCATGCCACTCACCTTACACACATACGCAACAATACCATATCAATGGTTATAACAAGAAGAATATATGAAATTAGGTGAAAAATGGAAGATGAAAAATGTCAGAAATTTTGCAGCTTTCAGCAACTGTTTCATTGGTCTGGAAAGAAACAATGGTTTTGAGCTTTTTCAACTTAGCCCCTCACACCACTCAACGGGCTCACAAATGTAATAACACCAAATCAACAGTAAGAACAAGGAAACATTGCAGAAACTGATGAAGAGAAGAAAATGAGATTTTTCACAAAATGTTGCTGCTACTATTCATTCATACGAAAGAGATGGTTTTTGACCTTTTTCAATTAGCTCTTCACACCATCCTTGCTTGATTACATCCAATGGCTCAAATTGAAAGATGAAAAGAAAATCAAGGAGTAAGATTTTGACAAGTAACTGACTCTCATTGGTTCAACAGAAAACAAAAGCAAATGTTGGTTAATACACCAACAAAAAAGCTGACAAGGGGATTTGTTTCTGATAAAGCTGCAGAAACTTAAAACAACCAAAAGATGCTTGACAACAATGGGAATCAAAAGATGGTGTTCAAATTCATTTCTTCAAATGCCTAAGTTACTTTGACTTTTCATTTTCTCCAACATGTTGACTTGTAAACTTCAATCACTTAAGGTTTTTAACTTCAGAAATTTTCTTCAGCCTTTAATTCCTCTGCTTCTGATTTTTCCTCTGCACTTGCTGCTCATCTTCGGACTCTTCATTCTTCAACCTTTCTTTGCTTGTAGCTCCATTCTTCTCACTTATATTACATAGCTCATCATTCTTTTTCTGGTTTCCAAGCATTTTGATTCTGGTTTTAAGAACAAGCATTTCTGAATTGCGGAGAAAACCATCATCTCTAGCTTCCTCTTCATTGCTGGAATTTTGTTCTTCATTTTGCTTCTCCCCTTCACTTTCACTGAACTTGCAAATTCTTCCACAAACTTCAGCAGAGCTGGCTGCATTAATTCCAGGATAGATCAACACATTTTTCTGATGCAATACCATCAACCTCTTTACACATAGTGTCTTGCAGGACTGTATCAGTTACATGACTTGACAAATCCTGTTGTGTTAAAAGGTAAAGCATAACTAAATATCGTCTTGGAATAGAGATAGCTGAGCCACTTGATGTAGAGGAACACAAAGATGTCATACCTTGACTAATGCTATTCTTCCATGGATTGGACCTTTGCACACAAATCGTGAGTTGATATCTGTCAGCATTAAGTTTAAGCGACAAGGTTTAAACACAAAAACTTTTCCAATATAGATTCAATAAGTGAAGTGCTGTAAAGTATGTTGAAGGTTATTCAAGGAAGGATACAGATGTTTTGTCATGCCTGAAAAAATGCACTCTCTATAAATTACACCCCCAAACAGAAACACCACCAAACAGAAACACCACCAAATAGAAACATAAATCTACAAAAACAACCATACAAATGAGTCAATGACAACCAATACTAGGAAATTATATGTAGAAACAGAAAAAGAGTGGAGAACTAAAATAGAACTCAGACCGTGTCTGTAAACCATCAAGAGGACCCCATATATAGCGTGAAAGCTTCATCACACCCTTCCTAACATTCAATTCATGAGAAGGGCTACAACTCTCAGCATTTAAAGCCACCTTTCACCAATGTCAGCATAGCTGAAGGAAGTGTTGAGAGAGGTTCTTCCTCACTGTATCAGGTAGTGGACAGAGTGAAACAACAATGACAATTACTAAAGCTCCTCTGCACAGAAATGTTACCAAAACTCACCTATAAAAATCAACAACTTTGAACGAAATGTTGGGATGTAGAAGAGCAATCTGAAATACACACTGTTTAACCTTCTTTGAACTTTTAATTCCCAAATGTAAATGGAAAGAGCAAGAACTTAGTCGAAATCATTGATATGAGAACTGAAAACATTGAAAAAGTGGAACAAACAACCCAAATGACTGACAATAGAGAAGAGGTCAAAAAGAAAAACCTGGATTGCAAAATCTTCCTTCCAAGTGGGTGGTTGTAAAATAACTCGTAAACAATTACTGCCAAAATACATGTAAGTTCAGTTGAAGAGAGGGGAAGGGGTAAGAGAGAGAGATCTGAATCACTTGGGTGTTGTGCCAAATTCGTTCTTTTCATCATCAATTCCAAGATACAAGCATTTACATCCCTGCGGTGTCAGAGTGGAATAACTCACGACCATATGAACTCCAACCACCAATAACGAATTATTAATAAGAATGAAATACAAGTCACCCAAACCTTTATTATCTTGCGATATCCATTTGGCCTCCCACTAGCTTTTGTTACAATTTCTAATGGTGAGATATCCGCAATAGAACCCAGTGATTCTCCTCTGAATCCAAAGCTCCAGTTAACATTTTCTGTGTCAGCCAAGTGATTTGAGAAGAGGCATTACTTGAATAATCAATTGGTCCTTTTCTTTGAACACAAAACCTTAAGCTAGGTTAGCAATAGGATGAGAGTGAAAACCACAAAGAAGTCATCAATACATAAGTTTCAATTCAGGTCATGTGATGACCTTTTACTCTCCGCACATAGTGTATTCTTCTATGCACGAAGTAGAGTTCAATTCGAATTATGCGTAGTTGAAGTAGTGACCAAAAAATTATTCCAGTCAAAATGCTGGTGTTTTTTCCTGGAATTGAAGACAGAGGTGCATTCATTTCTCACATAAACCACCTATACATTCAAATATTTGTGAGACATCTGTGTTACATGTGTAATATGTGTGTAAATATTTAATATAAATTCAGCTACTGTCCACACACATCAAACATAGTTCAATTGTTACAGAAATTACGACAGACTGGTATATGGTGCTTAGTACTTACTTTATTATCATAATCATCTTGTACACACACAAAACGTTTTGGCACGAAGGCAACTATGACAGTTGTCAATGGACATTCCAACTCCTAAATTGCTGATATCTTTCAAATTTGCAATTCCAAATGTCTGTTGCGCCTGTGAATCAATATATATGGTTAAAAATTCAAACAAAACAAAACATGTAATGCAATTATACATGCAATTATACAACATAATTGAAATGAACAAAAAAACGTTCTTCAATTTACCATAAGTAAATCGTTCATGCACATTGCAGGTGGGATATCAATACTAACATTTTGTTGACTTCTTCCTATATCATTCACCTAACATGATACAACGGTGATTCAAAGTTTAATAACACATTACAGACATACAATATTTAAAACCAAAGAAACAAATAGTTTAACAGACAATACCAGAGGAGTTGTTACATAATGATGCTGACTGTATAAGCTTGTTGACTTATCCATTTCAACACCTGTATGTTGCAGTTCGTGATTATCATAACCAATTGTTCGTAAAGCCAACATTACATTGATTCAAATGCATGATACCAATAAGATAATATTAGAACTTGAACCTGAGATTGTTGTAGCCGATCGACATGATTGGAACCCAAACTTATGAAATCCTTACAAATACCAACTGTCTGCTTGTGGTTTTCCTGATAAGAAATCAAATCAAATTTAGTTTAAAAGAAATAGCCCAACACTAGCGAACATTATCAATTACCCAATAACCAACCTGATGTTGACGTAATATGGGAGCCCAGCTGTTGGAGATAATCTGAGTTTGTTGGGAATTATTTGCAGATTCCTGAATACAATCGTTTACGCCAAATTAACTTAACATAATAACTCTTAAATTTATATACGTCATTTCAATCCAATATCACCAGAAGTTATACCTGAGTGGTGGAAAGGGGGATAGGGGTCGAATCTGCCACATTTGTTAAAGTCCTACACTTCTTCGCATTCTTCCTCTTCTTTAAACTTTTTTCTAGTCCACCCCTCAATCTCTTACTTGATGTCGGCTTTGTCTTCATTTTCAGACCTCTTATGTCATTC
>JAOTBA010000035.1:5601-33572 GCA_025629845.1 Erythroxylum squamatum
CAATCCTACCATTACAATTTCAGTATCATTAAGCATGACCAAACCAAATTTTGCTTAAAGGATTCAACACCAACTGCATCCAATCCTACCATTACAATTTCAGTATCATTAAGCATGACCAAACCAAATTTTGCTTAAAGGATTCAACACCAACTGCATCCAATCCTACCATTACAATTTCAGTATCATTAAGCATGACCAAACCAAATTTTGCTTAAAGGATTCAACACCAACTGCATCCAATCCTACCATTACAATTTCAGTATCATTAAGCATGACCAAACCAAATTTTGCTTAAAGGATTCAACACCAACTGCTTCCAATCCTACCATTACGATTTCAGTATCATTAAGCATGAACAAACCAAATTTTGCTGTCTCTTTGGTAAGTTTATTTAGTGGAGAAATGAAAAGAAAGAGGTGTTGGATTATTTCTTTAATAACTAAGTGCTTGCCTTTGCTCTTACGTAGTAATTATAGTCTCGTCCACTTTGTGGGGTGTGTAAGTGTTACTTGATCTTTACTTATTCCTCCCCAAACCCTTTTGTATTCTTGCAATAATTTCCCGGTTTGGCTCTCCGTTTCGTTTGCTTTAGAACTATCTTTAGGTGTCAACTTTTTTCAGAATTACCGAAATACCCAACCCTCTTTACTCTTTTCTGAATCCTCGGTTTCTTCCTTTACAGCCATTTAAGCAATGAACTCCAACTAGCTTTACCTTAAAATTTATCCTCCCGAGACTTGTGTTTTCCAACCTAGTTTTGGTGTTTTGTTACATCCTTAACATACACGTATGAAATGTCATGTCAACTAGGATTAACAACAGGGAGGGTTTCACTTTCAGTGGAAATGGGTTAGGAAGGAAAATTAAGAGGAACATAAGACAAAAACAAATCCAAAGAGTGAAACTTGGCTTTTGGTGCTTAAAGATTGAAACTTCGAAGTTACCCAACATTGAAGAAAAGAAAATGTCTAGCCTCATGTGATTGCACGCGCCCATAACAGTCCATATAACGACAGACGGTAGAAAGCTGCGCCCGTGTGTTTGTGTTGCTCCACCACTCTTCACCGCTAAATGCTGTAAAGAACAAACATCATCTTCAATTCTGGGCCAATAAATGCACAAAGCTGTCTCATTTTGCTTTCCACATCAAGCCCTCGAGATAAAGGAAATTGATAACCAGAGTACACAACAGAACAAAACCCCATATCCAGTTTGTTTGTAACAGCGCAAAATGAGAAAAATAAGCAAAAGCATCGCAAAATTGCTACAGGACGAAGGAAATGAGTGAGAATCATGTGATCCACCCCACTCCACTCTCGCCCTTTCTCCCTCTTTTTATTGAAACGAAGGAACCATAATTAATTTGTCTACCAACAAACAACCCTTTTGTTATTATTTTCTTTCTTCGTTGTTCTCAGTTTTGTTCTAGTTCGAGGAGTAATTTTTTTTTGTTTAGAAGAAAGGCAGGGGTTTTCTTTGCTGGGTTTTGTTTTTGGGGAGTTTCGGACAATGGCTTCAAGTGCTTCAAGGTTTATCAAGTGTGTGACAGTGGGAGATGGGGCCGTGGGCAAGACTTGCATGCTTATTTGCTACACAAGCAACAAATTCCCTACTGTATGTTCTTATCTTCAAGTTTTTATGTGTTTGCTATCCCCTGATTAGTTTTTGTGGATTACAGTCTCTTTTGTGGTTTATGTTCTAGCTTTCCCATTGACTCGTTATCTTTTAGGTTCTGAAAATATTTTTATCTTTGAGGTTATGTTTTTAGATAATTATCCGTGCGTTGTTTACCTGTCAGGATTACATTCCAACGGTGTTTGATAACTTTAGTGCCAATGTTGTGGTTGAAGGCACCACTGTCAACTTAGGTCTCTGGGATACAGCTGGTATGAATCTGATAATTAGTTTCTGTGCTTCTTGTATTCAGCTTTGAGTTTTAACTTTTAAGTTTTGTTTTTCACCTTAAGTATGATTTCGTAGAACTGAACTTTTATTTACATTTGATGTGGTAAAGACGAGTTCTCTCAAATTGGAGAATTTTTAATGTCTGCATATTATCCATGACTTTTTGTAGGTCAAGAGGACTACAATAGGTTAAGACCCTTGAGCTACAGAGGAGCAGATGTCTTTGTCTTAACTTTCTCACTTGTTAGTCGGGCAAGTTATGAGAATGTACTGAAGAAGGTGCATCTTTTCTGCGAACTAATCCTCCCATGATACACATTTTGTTGTTTTCTTGTATCGCAATCCTGATGCATTTTGCTTCTTCAGTGGATTCCTGAGCTGCAGCACTACGCCCCTGGAGTCCCTGTAGTTCTGGTGGGCACTAAATTGGGTAAGTAGTTAATAATGGTCACTCCCTTTTCCCCAAACACCCGGTGCAATTTATTGTGCTCCTTACATTTCTTGTTTTGGTGCTATCCTTACCAAGACTTGATCATAAGCTAGAACAGTTGATCGTTTCAGTCTTTTGTCGCTTGTTGCTTAATGAAGTTTACAATTTTGTTGTCTGATTCCTCCATAATTTTGGAGTATCTAATACTGGCTGCAAAGACTCATTGGGCAAATGAAGTCAATTTTCAAGTACAATAAATACATTTATAGAAATGACCATCTTTTCCTAATAGTTTATCTTGGGGAAGACGTTTAGATTTAGATGCATTGGCACATGGACTTTTCTGCATCTGGAGCTTACCTTTTTTGTTCTCAAGTATCTTTTATCAACCCACGTGCTGACTTGTGGTTAGTTCTTGACGTGTAGCTATGCATTCTGTGCCCTTAGAGGCACTATCATTGCATAATCAAACCAGAGCTTACCAGCTGCCTAAATGCTCTTGTTTTTCTTTCAGTTTGGTCGTATTAGATTATCAGGAAGAATATTGACTATTCCATGATAATTCAGGTGCACCTTAATTTAGAAGAATTTAATGGCACAGACAGCTTACTTAGCATCTGACTTGGAAGTTGTATAAGTTCTTTCTTATTTTGATTGACAAACTAAACAGTTGAAACAGCAGTTATGGGTCTGCATTGATGTCCAATACAAACAATGGCCATCTATGAATCATAACTCTTTCCTTTCTTTCTACCTCACTTTCTTATTATTCTTGACAATAAGTATGGTTAAACGATTACATGACTAGAAAGGAAGTCTGCATTTATGTTTCCAATTGCGATCTCTTAAAGTTTTCAAGTTAGGAGGTTATACATACATATGTTCCATGCATCAATTATATCACCTTTACATATAACAATTTACTTGACTCTCTGCTACCATATTACTGCTCGTAACCTGTATCCGTACTCCAATTTACTCCAATTCTGACACAAATGCCATTTAGACGACCTGTGCCTAATGCAACAGCCTTGGTTGAGACTGGGTGTGAATAGTGTCTCCTGTTAAAATTAATAGTAATGAATAAGTACGTTCTCTTTGCATCATTTGCACAATAAGAAAGTGGGATTTCTGTACACGAGCAAGGGTCTATCTTTTGTTTTCTAATCCACTTTCATTCTTTCATCCAAGCTGTATGTCAGAGATATGTATATTTCAATCATGTTTGGAATCCTAATTTACATGCATATATTTCTGTCTTGTCCTGGGTCCATTTATAGTACTGTGCTTATGAATATGAACTTTCGATGTTCAAGTGCACCAAACACTAAGAAATTTCTTCTTCCCCCAAGATAAAAATGTACTGTATCTCGTGTCTTATGAATTAGTATATTGTGATTGAACTCATCTAAATTAGTCTGGGCAATCGTACTTCCATCACGGTTGATGCTTATGCATAAATAAATGTTCCATCAAGCTAAACTGGGAAGTGCCAACCAATTACAGGATCCGTAACTGAATTTAATAGTGACATTCTTTCTATTGGTCGTGTGGAGCTCTTCGTACATGGATTAATATGTAGCTGCAAATTTACATGTAGATCTTCGTGAGGATAAGCATTACTTGGCTGATCACCCTGGATTGGTGCCTGTGTCCACTGTACAGGTGTGGCTTTATCACAGTTCTTTAATACTTTTCTCTTGATCGCCATTTCCAAGGTCTTTTCATTGGCAACATATTTTATGCAATCAGGGAGAGGAACTTCGCAAACAAATCGGTGCTGCATATTATATAGAATGCAGCTCAAAAACACAGCAGGTATGTGATAACTCTGGAAACCGCATATGCAATATCTGGTCCATGATGGTGTGTAATCCCATTGTGATTGGTCTTGATTTATATTTTGTCAAATCTCAAGTTTCCTTGAAATAAGATGCAAAACATTCAAAAGTAATTGTACATTGTCTTTCATAGTTGCTTTGGCAAAATCATAGACAGATTGTTTGTTTTCATCCATCCATTCCCTCTTTTAGATGTTTGTCTAGACGCTGTTATTGTCAGGTCAAAATGCTATCCACAGGCTATGTGATATTTGGCGTGCCGATCTGCTTTCTTTTCCATGATTTAGGCATTAGTTAATGCTACGAATCGAACAATATTTCACATCCTGTTCACTCTTCACCTCTAAAGATCTCTAATTTTCATGTTTTTCACTTACTATAGCTGTTATGTTGCAAAAAACATTTTTCTGTTAGTACAGAATGTGAAAGCAGTTTTTGATGCTGCAATCAAAGTTGTCATCAAACCAGCACAAAAACAAAAAGAGAAGAAGCGAAAGCCACATCGAGGATGCCTAATGTCAGTACGATTTTCTTCTCACCACTTGTCTGTTCTTTAAGTGTCTAACTTCAAGCCTTCGGTCAGAAATATACTGAAGGTCATTAAACTTGAGCATATTTTTCAACCGAGTTACTGAGCATCAGCTTGTAACAATTGACTCAAAATTCGAAATTTGAGGCCATTGCTTTTGTACTTCTTGCAAACAATTTGAGGCCAAGAAGGTAATTTATAATCCCAACCAAGGCATCAAATATAATCATACTGTCCCCACACTATTTTTATAAGCAGTAGTGTCATTGTTAATATCCTGAAAGTTCATTCTCATTTTTCCAAGTCATTTTTAGAAGTTCATTTTCATTTTTCCAAGTTGGAATTTGAGAGAGTCAGTTGAAAAGTATTGCTTCGATAACACATATTTATCCATTATACTTAGGAAACTTTTTTGATTTCATTTTTCGAAATTGACGCTTAGTACTAAGTTGAACAGTCTCCTTTTAAGTAATAACTCAATTTATACTTTCCAGCCGCATATATATACCTGTATAATCTGTTTAGTACCTCGTTCTTTCTCTTTTTTAGCATTTTCTCTTGAACAATATCCTGTTTTATGTACTTTCTGTTCTATGGTCCCTTTTTAGGTTGCTCCTCTCTCTCTCTCTCACCCTATTTTTGTCTCCTTCCATAGACATACAGCTCACTTGGAAAACCCGAGAGACTGTATAAGTGAAGTCTTACATTATTTCTTTGGTATTGAATATGGAAAATCTGGGGGACTTGGTATAATTTAAGCCAACAACTATGCACTGATGTTCCTCATTGAAGAGAAAAATTAATGGATATACTACGAAATTTATGTCCGAACTAGGCCAAATAAATAACCAAGCTGGGATAGCTGGAACAACTTGAAAAGAATCTTGCATCTTCATTTATGTTTGTGGTATTTTTAAGATTCCTAGACATCCTAACCTATGTTTTATTGAAATTTTGTGTTTTCATGTTGTCTTATGTGTTCAAAGTGTAGTTTTGTAGAATTTTACAATTTCATATCTGAGTTGGTGTCGTTCACTTAATTACAGAAATGTATTCTGTGGGAGGACTCTCGTTTGCCTCAAGTGAAGCACATTCTGGTACAGGTGGGGGAAGTTGCTCAAGTTGTCTGGATCTTCTGGGTTTGATTTTGATTGCAATGGTTTTTCATTGCAGCATAGCTTTGTTGGAGAGTAACTCTTCTATATGGAAGATGTACATACTCGGTGTGTTCTAATTTATAGTGTTAGAGTAGTTTTCATAATCAAATATTATAAATGCTTACAACCAATGAATCTTTCTCATGCTTTTCATGCTCTCTGAATGATTTCTGCTGGGTGAGAACTAATACTGTTGGAATGCGGCATTGAAGTTTGTCTCAATTAGTTGTGAAAATTCTTAACCATATCCACTAAAGCTGGATTTAGGATTTTCAACGGAGTCACTTGGGAGGCATTAAGATGCAAACATAAAGCAGGCATGTATCTATCTCCTAGGGTCGTGTACAGCTTGACCAGGATTTTCCCTCTAAACGTCACAGGTCGCAACTGTTTAGGTATTAATCGGAGTGAAGAAAATGGGTGTATGGGACATTGACCGTTTGTTTTTCGTTTTCGTTTGCACCCCACAGACGGATTCGAAAGTCTCGACTCGCAATATAATTGACACAAAAAGCATTTTGGAAGCGTAGAATTAACACAGATATAGCCAGTGCAAGGCATTCTACACCGTATGGAAGGAATAACAAAGAACGTCAAAAAAGACAGAGCCTTCAAGTAGGCAAAACTTGTAATGCTCCAAGAGTTGTTTGCAAGTAGCTAGACTGCTGCTAGGGTACTGCAAGGCAGTAAAGGTGCATGCATTATCACTTGGCTTTTTTTTTCCTTTTTACTTCGTTTAGCAACAAAAAAATTCGAGATGCCGTGGGGACCAGAATGTAGAAAAAGTAAATCTCAAAACTTTATGCCTCACAATCGCGTACAAAAATTGAATGAATACAGCAACCCCCCACACACTTGACCAGGAAGTAACAACGATGCTGCGTCAAAATGGTAAATTTTTCTGTGGAACAATACAACCAAAGTCGTGGAGGAGGGGAAAATTGTCACACGTACAACCAAGAAACGCAACAAAAATAAACCAGCAGTTGGATCATATCTTCCATCGATTATCAAATATCAAACAAGAACGCTTGATTTCAGAATAAGCTTGATGCTTTTGGGCATGTCAGCCTTCAGATCAAGCTTTCACTACCGAACTATCTTCCACTTAGGGCAATTAAGCAGGTCTATTTCTTTTACAGCCTTAACATCATATTATACCGGAAATCAATTTCATGGATTCTGTGCAATAGGCACACTACAAAAACATGCTGACGGTACCATCAAGGTATTCTTGACATCAGAGGGTTTTATTATTGTCACTGAAGTAAGTTCTATAACCAGCCCAGCCAACTGCTGAGAGCTAAAAGCAAATATCAATTTCCAATGTGGTGTTTTACATGTTGAATGCTGGAAGACAACACAGCCCCAATATAGAGAGACGCCGTTAACTCAACGGAGATTACTCCAAAACCCTGTATAACTTGAAGAAGTGACCTATAACACAGCACCAATTGACAATACAAGCTGAACCAAAGGTTAGAACAAGGAAAGCTCAAAAGAACACCAGCTGTCCGCTCTGCTTATATATACGCAATCAAGAGGAAGGAAACCAGGAAAGGGTAAAACAAGAGAGGTTAATTTAAGAACAACGCATATACAAAAGGCTTCATCTTAAAGAAGTTTCACCGATCCAAACTATTATCTGAACAGTTGGAAAAGGATAGTGAAGGTTTGAATTCCAACCGTATAAAGTTTTGGTGCAGTGAACAACAGTATGGCACCAGTTCTGCATGTCTGAGCAACACAGATTGCTTTCAACAGTTAACATATGTACAGTGGGAAAGAAACTGCAGCCACCCACTAAAAACTCCAGGGAAAACAAAAAGGCCCCGGATTTAAGATACAACTGGTACAGAAGAGAGAGGGGGTTGGAGACCACTAACACCGAATAAGCCACTTAACACCCATCCTCTGAGAGCAAGTTAGATTATCCCTGGAAGTTAACTAACAGCCATCGAAGAGAGCTGGAAAGCAAAAATGAAATAAGAGATTACATAGAGATACTAGTTTTGCAATTAAGTATGTACGAACAACACCTAGCTTTCCAATAGCAATGCTCAACCTGAAGAAAATTATGTGGAATGCATGCTAAACTTACAGGCTTCACTGGTAAGTGAGCACTTCAAAAGCTTGTCTCTACTGCCATGAAGATTGTTTATAACTTTCCCACCCTCCCTCTGGCTTCTTCCTCTTCAAAATCCCACTTCCTGCTAGTGAGTACATCCTCGATTGGTCATCTAAAAGGGCCTGAGAACTGGCAGCAGACAGTTGCCTTGACGCAAGAGACCCAATCTCATCTCTACCTTCTGCATCAAGACCAAGAGGCCCTGAATTGAGGTCCAGACCCTGCTTTCCCCATTTCTTATTGCTCTCAGCACTACCACCACTGTTGCTATCTGGAAAGTTGACAAGAAATGGCCTAGGGTAATGGGTTGGGACTGGGCCAGCGGGTGTCAATATTTGAGAATGAACTGCAGGAAAGTAAAGCCGGCCACCCTTTGATGAATCTACATACGGTGCTGAACCACCTGAAAATGTAGCTGAGGGCAAAGGAAAGCTGGTTCCAAAAGGAAAGACAGGATATTGGAAAGATGTAGATGGAAAGGGCAGTGCTGGAGAAGATGACAACACTGACCCCCGGTAGATATCACTGCTAAATGGAGCACGTCCATGGGGTGGAGCTAACATTCTCTGAGGCCCACCAGGTGCAACCATCTGAAAAGGTTGTTCCCCTCTATCTGGTAAGATGGATTGGATAGTCATAGTTGGATAATGATTCCCTTGAGGAAACCACGAAGAGAAGTTTCCCATTTCTGTATTGTTTAACTGAATGCCAGAAACAGATGGCTGGGATGGTGCAGAGTTTCTACTGAGCTGCAAAAGTGCTGATGGTTCTGCAATGATCTCATCAACAAGAGGCCCATCATTCAAATCAAAGTCCCAGCAGTTAGTAGAATTCCCATTATGAAGTCCACCTGAAGAAGATTTTGAGGGCTGCAGTTGCGCATACTGCTGAAGAACATCATCAATTAAGTGAATGCCAACATCTGTAGGCTCATCCGCTTTATTCAAATCAAGATCAAGCACATCAGAGCTATGACCAAGTGCAGAACGTTTCAAATCACCATTTGTCCGATCAAAATTCATTTTGCATTCGGACATAGCACCTGAGCCCTCAACAAAACAAGCCAAATCTTCCAGGATTCTTTCATCAGGTACATTCAGGTCAATGTCCAATGGAAGACGACTGGGCTTTGTATTGGTTGCATCAGGTACAGAGGTAATCGTTGGACCTACTGACATCTCTAAAACTTTTCTTGGTTCTGCTGGTCGAAAAGCACTAGTGGCTGCTGATCCCTTCCAACCAAGCAGCTCTCCTTTATTCTTCAATAAATTGTCTGGTGGTACAAATGGTCGTTTGCAAGCTGCAGCCACTGTAATTGAAGCAGGCATACCAGTGGATACTGGTAACAGCAAAGGACTAATTAAGTGTTGAGCAGGAGGACATCCAGAAGATCTCAAATCAACAGGGTCCCCACATCTTCCATTATCAGTGTCGAACCCTTCATTCAGGTCAAATTCGATTTTTGCTTCCATGTCTGGACCCCCTACAGCAGATAAAGCATCTGCTACTGTTGATGTGCATTCTTCAGCTTCATCAGCTTCAGTGCCAGTCATTTTGGATCCCCTAGATCTAGTTTGCTGTTCAGGTTCTTGCATATGTGTGGACAATACCCTTTGACAAACTGGCCCTCCATTATCTTTCACATCAATTTGATTCCCTAAAGGAATCTCCTCCAAGTCATCACCCTTGGAAACAGTTGAACCTTCATTTCTTTCAAGTTCAGTTCTCTGCATTTCAGCAGACTGACTCCTGCAATCTATTTCATCACCCTTGTCAGCATTCGGGTTATCAATGCTTTCAGAGATCACATCCTTAGTAGAACAAGTAGACTGGATATCCCCATCAGTTCCCTTTGAAATCTGAGTCACCATTGCACTTGGTTTATGCTCCATCTTCGCAGCAGTGTTAAACTCCTCATTCCTGTCACCATCGTTACCGAGAGGAGCATATGGAGCACCTGGTTTCTGCTCCATCTTCGCAGCAGTGTTAAACTCTTCATTCCTATCACCATCATTACCCAGAGAAGCATATGTAGAAGATCCTTTACGAAGTTCTTTCTTAACTTCTACTTTTGACACATTAACCTTCCCTTCACTTTGAATAGTACCAGTTAACTCCTCTTTAGTATCAGACACGCCATCTGCATTCACTTTAGCACCCAACATGGCCTTCACTGTCTCTTTACCACAAGTATCTGATGTACTCTCCATGGTGCATTCTGAAGGTACAAAAGAAGTAGTTATAATCATTTCTTTTGATTTTACATTACTTTCTAGGCATGCTTCTGCAGTTCGTTGTATATTCATGCTGTGAACATTTAAATGCCCAGTAAGGTTCTCAATGGCATTTTCCTGAGAAACATAATTGGACTTACCATCTGAATCCCTGGCCACTAAATCCAGCTTCTCATGTTCATCATCAACACCATCAGCAGACTGGCTGTCATGGTCTTCATCTGGAGATGATTTTACTCTTGAATCTTCAACCTTGCAAGAATTCGCAACAAGAGGGGTGTTTCTTTGTGGAGAATCAATCGGTGAAGTCATATCAGATTTAGACATCTCGCCAGCAGCTACACTAGCAAGCAGATTCATTCCAACATCATCACCAGCTGGCACGGTTGCATTTGCTTTAGCGTATTTAGCACAGCTTTCAATCAGTGCATTCATCGAACTAAAAGAAGCATCATGTAATTTCCGCGATTTATGCTCATTGCCAGAAGATGAAGAAGCAGTTTTGGCAACTTCCATTAGTTTCTTAGAATCATCTACATTCCTACAATGTTCATCAGGAGCAGTAGCAGGAGAACCATCTCCCTCGTCAGACCCTGCAAGCACCTCTTTTAAATCATTGCTTTGCCATGATTCTGTATTTACATCGGGACTCACAGTAGCCTTATAAGCTTCAATTTTCTCCTTTAAATTGTGATCAAACTGATCATGCTTATCAGAAAGTGCAGGAGAAGAAGCTCTGCTGTTCATGACTGAAGGCTCTTCAAGGTATCCTCCACTGGCACTTTGCGCAGGACTGCACCCTCGGTTGGGAATTTTAACAACTATTTTGGGACCATTCACATCAGCCATAGGAGTGTCAACTGCCATCTCAGATGTCAATGCAGACTCTGATAATTTTTCTGAACCTGGGTTTCTGTGTGATGAGGATCTTCTGCTTAATTTAGTTCCCTTTTGGATCTCAGATACATTTGAGCTTGGGAAGCCATTGGTTGACTTTCGATGCCGTGTACTGCCATTGATAATCTTATTTGTGTTAACTGACACAACACTAGAACTCCTAGCGTCTTCTTTTGCAGAAAACCTTGCACTTCTGCCATGGTCGCTAGAACATGATTGACTATTATTGTGGGACTGACTGGAACTGCTGCTTTTCTCATCCCTTGAAGCTAATACAGGAAGATCAGATGCAACACTAACACCAAGGTTTTTGGCTGATCCTTCTTTAAAATTCTCTCTCATTGATGCAGGTGATGCTGCTGATTTCACAAAACCCTGAGGTGTGGATGCAGATTTTATCATCTCGCCCTGGACAAGCTTCGCTGAACCAGCTTTTGATGGAGAAAGTTGTGCACCAGAGCTTTTCGTCACAACCTCAGAGGATAGACCTGAATGTCTATTGCCATCAGGAAGACGTGATCGCGCAGGCCAGGGAACAGTCTGGTTGGAACCAGATCTTGCATCCATTTCAGCCTCTACACGTTTCTTCCATGTGTCAACTAAACTTCTTGCTTTCTTATGAATTTCTAAGTTTTTATGCGTACGCAGGTGATTCACAGACTTCCCAACGTTGCATGTCTGTAAAGCCTGAAGATTTACAGGAAGCTTATCAAGTGCATGGAGCAATAGTAACAAAAAATCCTCGATAGATTTGTCACTATCCTTCAGACTATTACTACCATCACCAATCTTCCCTTTGTGGACCTCCTGCAGCCACTCATCAAAAATGGTTAAGCCCCTCATCTGAACAAATCGGTTAAGGCAATCAAACTTATCTGTTGCTGCTACAACACCAGCCAATATTGACCTGCCAACCAAACTTATCTTTTTCTCACTTGTCTCTAGTTGCATAAGTTGTACTAATTTCTCGACAGCTTCAGAATCCACAAGCCCACCTTTTTCCGTAAATTTGGTGATCTCGGTTTTCCAAAAGCTTTCTGATCCGTGGTTATTAGCCTCCCCATCATCCACTTTAATAAGACGTTCTATTTTAACTGGTTCAGAGCTCTGATCTACTCTATTCCTTTTCTTTCCCTTAGTTTGAGAAGGAAAGGAAGAGGATCTATTCTGTACACCTTCTGAAGCAGATTTTAAGTGTGATGCCAGACCATTCACTGACTTTGGAGAGCGGCCATCTGGTTGTACAGTTGCATGCATTTCTACACGTGTATGACACAATAGTTTATCTACTCCTTTTCGTTCCTATAGGGGGGCCGGGGAGAGGAACTTGTCAACCACCAGAATGAAATGGAAAAAGATAAAAAGGGATTTAACACTCACATCTATATAATCTTGATCAGTTAACCACCATAAGCACTTGTTTGTAATGAAATAAACTTGCCTGCACACAAATGAGCAAATTCCTGATGGAAGTTCAACACATTCGGGAAGGAATGCAACTTGACACGGATGAAGTAATGATGCAGCAGGAATCTCATCTTTGTGAAAGGAATAAAATATTTCACTTGGCTGCAACTTCCAATAGGATGCCTTTGCCAAGCTTCACCTCAGAAGGTCGGTAAATCCAATTAAGGCCTAACTTTAACTTGTCCTCTTCACCAGGAATCAGCAAAGAAATGGTACCAATGAAAGGTAGGGAATCCTGAGGTGGTCAAAAAAGAGCACAGTCAGCAACACTTATCTTGCATCCATCCTGTAGTAGGAAAGCAACAATCTGGAGGATTTAGCAAGTTAATAAACAAAACGCAGTCCCCAAAAAACTGAAGAAAAGAACAACAATATCAGAAAATAACGTGGAACCAATGGACAATTATTAGCATCAATCAGCAAATCTTCTTATATCAGCAATAGAAGAACATGATACCACAGACTCTAAATGGGCTAATAACTGATTATCGTTCTTGCTTCTCAATTGCAATAAGAAAGCACCTACTATAATTGAAAGTAGAGAACAGACCAAGCATTTGACATTGCAAAACCAATGTGTCAAATTGCAATAAAAAGGAAATGGAAGGAATATCATAGCTATGATGGAAACATCATAGCAACTTTAAAGTACATAAAGTTGTAGTCACTCCGTGGCAAATGCAAAAGAATGAAATAAGTTATTTCAAAATGTAGACTGCACAAGATTTTTTTACCATACACCCCCCCCCCCCCCATCAGATATTAAAAAAAAAAACTGAAATACTAAATCAAGTATACACACAAAAAATAGATGTTCCATCTTATTTTTGCCTTTCAAATAATGAATCTGGGCAATTTAGGCAGATAAACCTAAATTGGAAATTAAGGTTACAACCATAAAGTACAATCAAAACTGATGAAAATAAACTAAATAGAGAAAAAGCCTATAAGCACATGGAGATTTCCATTTGAATCCCAGCATCTAAATAATGGCATAGAAACTCCAATTCACATCATCAAAGTTATTCCAAACCAAATCCAATCCATCTGCTACATCAATACTGTTTCTGACCTAAAGAATGTTAGCGGTTATTCCCGCTCATGCAAAATATGCAACTTCAAGAACTGCCTCTAGTTTCTCATAAACTCAGAAATAAAAGAACCTTATGAGAACACGCACAACAAAAATCCATACTTCAAATCCCACCAAAAAAAAAAGAGTTACATTGAAAAACGAATTAACTGGAGAAAAAAACGAGAATGAAGAGAAAAAGGCGCCACCTAGTATAACAACCGGATTGCTGCTACGAGTGGGTTCTTTCCACATGTGCCGAGTCCGTCTGCTCCCATACATAGCCTTGCATTTTCACCTCTCAGAATCATCAATCCTTAACCTCCAATTACTACACCTAAATTCTTGTTTTCCCCAATTCCCAATCCCTTAGATCCAACCAAATCCCTAATTTCCACTTCACGATTCAATTGAACTCCGATTATCGCAATTAGCCGAACCAATAGCTCCTCCCACCGATCTGTGTAGGTCAGAGAGAATCTAAGTGGCCGTATCAATCTAGAGAGAGAGAACAAGGTGGAGGGGGAGAGAGAAGGCAAAAAGAAGGTTGTACCTGGGGTACTTGCAAGTGAATTTGGTGGGGTCCTCTGGGCAGTTCGGGCAGTCCGGGCAGGGCTCTGATAACGTTACAGTGGGGTGACATAAAGTGATGTCCCACCCCATCAAGGCAAGACTAGATTTGGAGAGGAGACTGACACATGTTGACTAGTGATTTTTATTTAGAAAAGGAAGAGGGTGGGAGTTGGTTGACATAGATTTTGTTACTCCCGTAAGATTTCAATGGCTGAGAATAAATAATCCGAATTGTTTTTTTTTTTAAGTTTAAACAAGGAAAGGTAGTTGGGGTTGGTTATAGTTATTAGTTGGAGTTGAAAAAATATGAAGACTTGGCGCCGTGGGGCTCAATTCTCACATGACGAGGGGTTAAGGTTGTCCTGAGATGTGGAGGGTTATAGTTATCAGTTGGAGTTAAAAAACTATAAAGACTTGGTGCCGTGGGCTCAATTCTCACATGATGAGAAGTTAAGGTTCTCCTGAGATGTTCCAACACGACATTAGTAAAGTAGGAAAGTTGATGATGTACGTGTCCTGTTTCCGGCAAAGAATAATCATCTCTTGTAGGTTTTGCCTCGCTATAAAAAGCATTGATGCATAAGCATAAGCCATTCTTTTCTTCTCAATTTTCTTTCCCATTTGTCAGAAAGTACCGTGACTCTGTTATCACTGATTTCGATGGACACTTTCACTGAATGCCTCTGCTTTCGTCCCAGTAATATTATAACACTGTCCACATTAGCTTCTGCTCTTCATGTGACGGAACAGGTTGGGACTCTTCAAAGTTGCTAAGATGTGACCCACCAATGTGTGTCAGCTCAGATTCCGCAATTGGCTCGTTACTGTAACAATATGTTTGACAATTAAGTTAAATTAAATCTTCTATTTTATACAATTATAAATTTTTTTATATATATCCCACGTGTACATGAAAAGCTAAGGATAATCCTTGGAATGCACTGTGTAGCCGGACTTGGCTTGGCCCGGCTCTTGTCATCTTCACCCAGAACCTGTCACGCGTCCCTTCAGAAGCTGAGAACTGACACTTTTAAGTACAGTCATTCTTTAAGAAGCCTGTTCACCTATCTGACAAATTTTATCCACTGTATGTGTAGAGTTCAGCATTGGATGTTCTGAGTTTCGGACAGTGTGACATTTCTTTTTGCAAGCTACTAGGGAGTTTCATAAGAGCTACCTATCCAACCAGCGACCTAAGCCTCTCGCCCCTTGAAGTGTGTGGGCTAATAAGATTCAGAATATAGCTCAGCAGGGACAGGCAAATCACCGTCCTATCTTTGTTATTCTTTCCGTGTAACCGCCGTACTTTCCATGTCCAAACTGGACAAACCAAGCAACATGGACGTGCTTATTCGAGGGGTACGAGAAAAAAATATGGGTATAAAATAAAAATTAATAGTTGGTATGAATCTATTATTAAAAATTTAAGAGTTTCATTTCTTAGTTTTAGGCAATCCTCCATTCTTCTCATAATCTAGAAGAATGAGAGTGATTGCATTATAATTAATTAAATATGGTGAGATCATTAATTATGGTGAAATCAATTAAATAATTAATTATACTATAATTAATTAAAATATTATTATTATTTATTTATTTACATTATATTTAATTAAAATATTATTATTATTATTTAAAATATAACTATTCGTTAATTAAAATATTAATTAATTAAAATATTATAATTATAATATAATTAATTAAAATATTATTATTTATTTAATTAAATTATTATTATTAATTAAAATATAACTAATTAAAATATAACTATTCATTAATTAAAATATTAATTAATTAAAATATAACTAATTAAAATATAACTATTCATTAATTAAAATATAATTCATTCATTAATTAAAATATAATTCATGTTGTAATTAATTAATTACAATATTTTTTACAAACCAACAACTTTCAATGGTAATGGTAATTATTCCTTTATCTTAACCAACCATCATAATTATAATGATTATATTCATTTTCATTCCATTCATTTATAATGATTATATTCATTTTCATTCCATTCATTTTCATTCCTCCCTATATTCATTCTCATTCCCATTACTTTTTATGAACTAAGCGCCCCCTTTGCATCTACATGCAAAATTACTGCCTAACTCGAACGAATGGCCAAATACTAACCAAATTGAGTGTTCACATCTAACGAGACTCCTAATATATATATATGTAGCACCCCTACTTAATAATGGAATCTAGACGTGTCAATGGGTCGATCGGGGCAGCCGATGACCTGACAGGTTAGGGGTTGGTCGGGCCAACCTAGCCAATCATATTTTTTAAAAAACATATCAAGACGTTGTTTTTAAAATAACGAGTAGGTCACGGGCTGACCCAACCCGACCATGGTCGACCCGTGGTTTGATCAACTTGGGCCAAAATCAGGTCGGATCAAATTTGACATCCCTAATAAAATTGGCATACCGAGTATTATCATATTCTTACATACCTAACATTTCGAACTACAACATTCTTTATTTAACACTTCATTATTCTAGCAATTACTATTCGCTTTATAAAAATTTTGACAAAATTTCATCTATATTTATTTAAAATCTCCTACAAGAAAATTCAATACGCTTCTCATATACGTTAACTCAACTTCTCATCTCCATGTCAAACTCCTTGAAAAATAATTTACCTATCCTTCAACACATTTTAACACATCTAAATCAGATTTCATACATAACTTTCATGTATTCATATATAATTCACAATAAAATTATATAAGATCATTCACTTCTTTATGTGTACATATCATGACCAAAAATAAAATAAAAATTTGTGGTACATCCACCTCCAAATCTTTCTACATCCTCTATATGACTATTGTCTTGTAGTAGATCCACCACAACTTTCTTTTAATTCTCTTCAAAATCTATGCGTCGAAAGAATATGAATTAATTTGTACAATTTATTCATAAATGTGTAATTTGATATGAATTATTAAAATAGTTACATGCTTGCATTTCATAACTTGATTTTAAATGCATATTTATGCTTAGAAATAAATGAAGATATTTATATTTGAAAAATATTATATATTACGCATGTTATGGTTGAATGAATTGAATTGAATGAGAAATGACATTGCTTGAACACCACTAAGTCTATAACCTAGAGTGTGGATTTTCTTTCCACGCGTAGGTTTTGAAGAAAATTAAAAGAAAGTTGTGGTGAATCTACTAGAAGACAATAGTCATATAGAGGATGTAGAAAGATTTGGAGGTGGATGTACTACAAATTTTTATTTTATTTTTGGTTATGATATGTACACATAAAAAAGTGAAGGATCTTACATGATTTTATTACGAGTTATATATGAATGCATGAAAGTTATTTAAGAAATCTGATTTAAATGTGTTAAAATGTATTGAAGGATGGGTAAATTATTTTTCAAGAAGTTTGACATGGAAATGAGTAGTTGAGTAACGTGTATGAAAAGTGTATTGAATTTTCGTGTAGGAGGTTTTAAGTAAATATAGACAAAACTTTGTCAAAATTTTTATAAAGTGAATAGTAATTGCTAGAATAATGAGGTGTTAAATAGAGAATGTTGTAGTTCGAAATGTTAGGTATGTAAGAATATGGTAATATTCGGTATGTCAAATTCATTAGGGATGTCAAATTTGGTATGACCTAATTTTGGATTGAGTTGATCAGACCATGGGTCGATCATAGTCGGGTCGGGTCAGCCCGTAACTTGATCGTTATTTCAAAAACGACGTCTTGATATTTTTTTAAAAATATGGTGTTCGGGTTGGCCCGACCAGCCCGTGACTTGTCGGGTTATGGGCTGCCCGCGGTTAGCCCATTGACGAATCTAGATTCCATTTTTGGGTAGGGGGTGTTACATATATACATTAGGAGTCTTGTTAGATGCGAACACTCAATTTGGTTAGTATTTGGCCATTCGTTTGAGTTAGGCAGTAATTTTGCTTGTAGACGCAAAGTGGAATTAACTACTGCTTGGTTTGTCCAATTTGGACATGGAGAGGACGGCGGTTACACGGAAAGAATAACAAGATAGGATGGTGATCTGCCTGTCCCTGCTGAGCCAAAGTAAAATCCAACAAAATTGTATTGCTGAGCCAAATAAGTAGGATTTTAAAATATGGGATCGGGTTTTTGGACCATACTGTCTTTTCATTTTTTTTATTTACATATTGAGACTAACCTCTCAGAGCCATGTAGTTCATAACACAAATCAAATATCTTACACCGGAATCGAGCTCTCAAAGCCATACAGTCCGGTAACATATATCATGACGCAGTACTGCTAACTCCCTAATTGGTATGCCAACTTTATCACATTTCTCCAATTCTATCTATTTTACCAGGGGCAAATCTAATTAAATTCTATTGAAATTTAATGATAAACACTTGTAATGGTCAATTCAAGCTATTACATACTTGACCAAAACAAATGTCACTTCTTAATGTCATTTTTTTCTTCTGTTATTGGCTTAATTTAGTTCATACAACATTCAAGACATATTCATCTTACCAATTAGTCAAAAATTCTAACGCCCCAAAAATATTGATTTCATAAATAGTATTTTTTAGGTCGTGAATAGTATATCTCAAGGTGAATAGCTACACCCGGGATCCAAACTGCATTTTATTTTTTTTGGCATCAAATAATTTTGTTCAAGGACAGCCCGAAGATCAAATTAGAGCTCCAAACGAGTTTGTTTTAAGGGTTTGACTAAAAGTTAACCCGAGAAAGGTTGAAAGTCAAACCCGAAACTATTAATGAAAATAAATGATATTAATTAAGGTCTTTATGTGTGGTCGATATTTTTCTTATAGGTATTTTTTATTGAGAAAAAGAAATAATGGATTAAAAAAAGTTTTTTTTTAAATGGAAAACTTTTAATGAGGGACCACACGATATTTTTGTCAACATCCCATTCTCTTCTTCTGCAAAACATTGCTAAGAATACCTCCCTCCTTTCTTCTTCATTTTTCTTTCATTTCTTACATTTTCAAGCCAATTTTCTTTAGTTTTAACCCCCCAAATCACCAATTCAACACAAAATCATCAACCTAGGGTCCCTAAACTCACCATATCAACAAAAAAAAATAGAAAAGATGAAGAAAAGGTATATAGGTGTTCTTGATGAATAGCACCCACAAATTTTTAAGGTGAGTTATGGAGTTTTAATTATTTTTAGTACATGATTTTGGTATGATTGCTTGCATTAGTGAATCAAATGCATGAAATTGAATTTGTTAAGCAATATTATGAAGATAAAGAAGATGAACTGAAGGAGAGAGAGAAAGAGAAGAAATAAGGAATTGATGATGAAATTGAAGTTTATGAAAGTTTAATTTGAAGATTTGGACATCAATTTGGTATATGTTCTTGCAATTCTACTTTTTCTTAAAAAAAATTTGTGTATTAGGTAATTTTGGGTTCTTGAGTAAAATTTGGAGTTTATAAAATTGTTGTTAAAAATATTTAATTGGATGTTAAATGAAGTAGTATATTTGATTAATTGAGATTTTGGACTTATAATTTGTATTTTCCCCAATTAGCATACATTATGTTTAAATTTAGAAACTTGATATGCATGTTATTTTTGTCTAATTGGTAAGATGAATATGTCTTGAATGTTGAATAAATTAAATTAAAACCAATAATGGAAAAAATGACATATGCTTTGGTCGAATATGGAATAGCTTGTATTGACTATTATGAGTGATTATCATTAAATTTCAATAAAATTTAATTAGATTGCCCCTAGTAAAATAGATAGGAATTGGAGGAATGTGATAAGGTTGGCATGTCAATTAGGGAGTTAGCAGTACTACGTCATGATATATGTTACTGGACTGTATGGCTCCGAGAGCTCGATTCTGATGTAAGATATTTGATTTGGGTTATGAACTACATGACTCCAAGAGCTCAGTTCCAATGTGAATGTATATAAAAAAATGGATCGTATAATTCTGAGAACCCGATCTTGTATTTTTAAAATCTCTCTTATCCGACTCGATGATACAATTTTGATGGATTTTACTTTGGAGCAATTACAGAAAGTAAATAAATGCATGATTAATGATTAGAAACTTCAAGCGAAAGTAGTTATTAAATTGTACAATTTATTCATCATTGTGTAATTAGATATTAATTATTTAAATAGATACATGCTTGTATTTCATGATTTGATTTTTAAATGCTTATTTATACTTAGAAATAAATGAAGATATATATATGTTAAAAACATTATATATATTATGCATGTTTTGGTTGAATGAATTGAATTGAAGGAGAAATGGAATTGCTTGAACACCACTAAGCCCATAGCTTAGCGTGTGGATTTTCTTTCCGCGCGTAGATTTTGAAGCGAATTAGAAGAAAGCTGTGGTAGATCTACTACAAGACAAGAGCCACATAGAGGACCTCGAAAGATTTGGAGGTGGATGTACTACAAATTTTTATTTTGTTTTTAGTTATGGCATGTACATATAAGGAAGTGAAGAATCTTACATGATTTTATTACGAATTATACATGAATAAATGAAAGTTATGTATGAAATCTAGTTTAGATGTGTTGAAATGTATTAGAGGATGGGTAAATTATTTTGTCTAGGAGTTTGACATGAAGATGGATAGTTGAGTAACATGCATGAGAAGTGTATTGAAGTTTCTTGCAGGAGGTTTTAAGTAAATATAGAAGAAACTATGTCAAAATTTTATAAAGTGAATGGTAATTGCTAGATTAATGAGGTTTTAAATAGAAAATGTTGTAGTTTGAAGTATTAGGTAATTAAGAATATGGTAACACTCGATATGTCGATTTAATTATTGGGTATGAGGAGTTACATTTTATGGTATCAGAGCCATTAGGCGATTTGAGGTCTATAATTAAGGAAATAAAGGAAAAGTGAATTGTGTACATGTCAAATGAAGGATTATATGAGAATATGATGTGACTTTAATGTAGATCCACCCTTTCAGTCTGTTATAGATTGAAGAATGGAACTAGGGGCTTTGGGAGCCGCTGAGCGAGAGGAGGAAAGTCATGCCTCAGCTAGTGATATAGATAAAGGCATGGCGGACAGCCAGTACAACCCATACCACCAGCTACCGGTCATCCAGTTCCTAACCTGGCTGAGTTTTTCCAAATTACGGTGGATTATATGAAACAAAAGATGGTTGCTACTCCTTTTGTATAGCCACAACCACCTCTTCCACTACAGAAGCTTACATTGGAGAAAGCCAAGAGCTTGGGAGCAGAGGATTTTTTGGGGGAGTCATCAGTTACTGCTCCAGATGCCGAGTTTTAGCTAATCAAGATAAAGAGAATGTTTTATCTTCTCCATTGCACACCAGAAGAGAGATTGGAATGTGCAGATGGTCTTCTTCAAGGACCAGTATATTAGTGGTGGGAGTATAGTAAACGACTTGTTTCAACACAGGATCTTACTTGGGAATACTTTTTTTTCCAATTTGCAGATAAGTATGTAGGGGAAGCTTATGAGGATGAGATGAGGGATGCATTCCTTTATTTGAAACAGGGGCATTGGACAATATCAGAATATGTGAAAGATTTCAATCGATTGAGTATGTATGCAGTTAGATTAATTCCTACAGGGGCAGATAAGTGTAAAAGATTTGAAGCAGGCCTCCACCATGACATTAAGAAACTCTTGTTGCACTACAGATTAGGGATTATGGAAAGATAGTGAAAGTAGCCTTGAGGATTGAAAAGGTCAATATTGATGAATAGAAATGGAGAAATAGGGGACAATAGAAGAAGAGTCAGGGACAATCTAGTTCATCCTTCTCAGCCAGTAAGAAGCAAAAGGATTTAAGGTCTTAGGCTTCAGCACAAACACAGACATCCTACAGTAAATCAGGGCAGAGTCAGAGATCAATGGTTAGGGCAGGACAACTGGCCCCATCTATAGCTAGTACAGCAGGTGGGTTAGGATGTGGGGTAGATATCCCATGTGATCAATGTGGGAAGAAACATGGCGGACAATGTTGGAAGGTGATGGGAGCATGCCTACGATGTGGATCTATGGAGTATTTTTAGGGAGACCGCCCTGGTAGATGGTATGAAATAGTTAGTCAAGCAGAGAGACCAGTTCCTACAACTTCGAAGGGCAAAGTTAGAAGCACGAGAGCTAGTTCTGGTGCTAGTGGTCAAAAGGTCACATTAGAGACAATTGATGGACTTAATACCCGTACTCCAGCTCGTGGATATCCTATGCGGGCCTGTGATAACCAGTATGCCCCAGATATGATTACGGATACTTTTAGTATCTTTGACATTTTTGTTCATACATTGATAGACTCAGGATCTACACATTCTTATATATGTATGCCATTGCCTGAGAATGTGGGGTTACTTGTTGACAATCTTGAACATGATATTCTAGTTACAAATCCTTTGGGTCATAGTGTGGTGGTAAATAGGGTTTACAAGAATTGTCCATTACGAGTACAAGGTTATGAATTTCCTGGTGATTTGATTGAACTACCTTTCCGCGAATTTGATGTGATCCTTGGTATGGACTGGCTATCTAGACATCATGCAGTGTTAGTTTGTCATCTTAAAAGCATCACACTTAGAACAGTTGATATTGATGAGCTCACAGTTATTGGCAAAAGGTAAAATTTTCTCTTCAATATTATATCAGTGATCGTAGCAAAAAGGCTTATTCGAAAGGGGTGTGTAGCCTACTTAGCTTGTGTTCTTGAAGCTAGAAAGGATGATCCTAAAATTCAAGATCTACCAACTGTATGTGACTTCCATGGTGTATTTCCTAAGGAGTTGCCAGGGTTACCACTGGAAAGAGAAGTTGAATTTCTTATTGATGTGATACCTTGTACAACGCTAGTATCCATTGCACCATATCGGATGGCACCCACAGAACTTAAGGAATTGAAAATCCGGCTGCAAGAAATTCTTGAAAAGGGTTTTATACACCCTAGTTTATCTCCCTGGGGTGCACCTGTGTTATTTGTCAAGAAGAAAGATAAGTCTCTTAGGCTATGTGTGGATTATAGAAAACTAAATAAAGTGACTATGAAGAATAAGTATCCACTACCTAGAATAGATGACCTTTTTGATCAGCTTAAAGGTGCAGGAGTGTTCTTTAAGATTGATATGAAATTAGGATATTACCAGTTGAGAGTCAAGGAAGCAGATGTCCCAAAGACAACTTTTAGAACGAGATATGGGCATTATGAATTTTTAGTGATGCCTTTTAGACTCACAAATTCTCCAACATCTTTTATGGATCTCATAAATCGTATTTTTTGTCCTTACTTGAATCAATTTGTGGTAGTTTTTATTGATGATATCTTAGTTTATTCTAAGAACTGAGAAGAGCATAATGAGCATCTAAGAATTATTCTACAAACTTTGAGGGATAAACAATTTTATGCCAAGTTCAATAAACGTAAATTTTGGCTTGATGAAGTTTCTTTCCTTAGTCATGTCATATCAGCAGATGAGATTAGAGTTGATGCAAAGAAGATATAAGCCATTCTAGAATGGAAGTCACCTAGGAATGCTGCAGAGATTAGAAGTTTCTTAGGACTATCAAGATACTATAGAAGATTTGTTAAGGGATTCTCCATAATCGCAACACCTTTGACCAAGTTACTTCAAAAGAATGCAAAATTCGTGTGAAGTGATAACTGTCAGGAAAGCTTTGAGAAGCTAAAGGCTATATTGACTGAAGCACCTATTCTTACACAACCTGTACCTAGTAGAGACTTCATGATCTACAGTGATGCCTCACATAAAGGGCTAGGTTGTGTACTCATGCAAGAGGGAAAGGTAATTGCTTATGCTTCTAGGCAATTTAAGCCTCATGAAAGGAACTACTCGACCTATGATTTAGAGTTAGTAGCCATAGTCTTTGCTTTAAAGATTTAGAGGCATTACTTATATGGAGAGAAATGTTATATTTACACATATCACAAAAGTCTTAAATATTTGCTTACACAAAGATTTGAACTTAAGATAAAGAAGATGGATAGAGTTGATTAACGATTATGATTGCCTCATTGACTATCATCCAGGCAAAGCAAATGTAGTAGCTAATGCTTTTAGCAGGAAATCGTTATCAGCTTTACGAGCAATGAATGCTAGATTATTTGTAGCTAGTGATGAAGCCATTGTAACTGAGTTGAGGCTTAAACAAAACTTATTACAACAAGTCAAGGAAGCACAGAAACAAGATGGAAAGCTAGTTATCATTTTTAAACAAATTCAAGAGGGGAAAGATAGTGAATATGCAATCAAAAAGGATGGCTATATGTATCACAAAGATAGAATCTGTGTCCCTAATGATGATGAGTTAAAAAAGAATATCCTGAAGGAAGCCCATAGCAGTTCATATGTTGTTCACCTAGGAAGTACTAGAATGTATCAAGATTTGAAGACACATTATTGGTGGTCAGGTATGAAGAGAGACATTGCAGATTATGTTACCAAGTGTCTTACATGCCAACAAGTAAAAGCAGAACATTAAGTTCCATCGGGCTTACTTCAACCAATAACAATACCCGAATGGAAATGGGATCAAATCACGATAGATTTTATGTCTGGGTTGCCTCAAACTAGGAAGAAGCATAATGTCGTATGGGTGATTGTAGATAGATTAACCAAGTTAGCTCACTTCTTACTTGTCAGAACTAACTACCAACTCTCAAAGTATGTAGAGTTATACATCAGTGAGATAGTGCGGTTGCATAGAGTACCATCTTCTATTATATCAGATCGGGTTCCGAGATTCACCTTAAGATTTTGGAAGAAATTACATAAGGCCTTGGGGTACTAAGCTGAATTTTAGTACATCTTTTCATCCTCAAACGGATGGACAATCAGAAAGAGTGATTCAGGTGCTAGAAGATATGCTTAGGAGTTGTGTTATTGATTTTAAAGGAAGTTGGGATGAACACCTCCCATTGATTGAATTTGCATACAATAATAGCTATCAAGCAAGCATGCAGATGACACCGCATGAGGCTCTTTATGGTAGAAAGTACAAAACACCCTTATGTTGGACAGAACTTAGTGAAAGGAAGATCGTGGGTCCAGAATTAATAAAGGAAACTGAGTATAAGGTAAAATTATAAAGGAAAGGTTGAAAGTTGCTTCTGATCGCCAAAAATCATATGCAGATTTGAAGAGAAAGGACATTGAATATGCTATTGGTGACAAGGTTTTCTTAAAAGCTTCATCATGGAAGAAAATGTTTTGATTTGGTAAGAAGGATGAGTTAAGTTCTAGATTCATTGGTTCATTTGAGATCCTTAAGCGTATAGGATCAGTAGCCTACAGATTAGCATTACCATAGGATATTGAAAAGATTCATGATATCTTCCATGTGTTTATGTTAAGGAAATATCAGTTTGATCCATCAAACATCATAAAACTGGAAGATATTGAAATACAACCAAATCTAACTTATGAAGAGAAGCAAGTGAAGATTCTAGCAAAAAATACAAAACAACTAACGAACAAGACGGTTCCACTGGTGAAAGTATTATGGGCGAACCACGAAGTCGATTAAGCTACATCGAAACCAAAAGAAGCCATGAGAAAGTCTTATCCACGACTATTTGACACAGGTAAATTTTGAGTACGAAATTTTATTTTAGAGGAGAAGAATTGTAACGCCCTAAAAATCTCGATTTCATGAATAACACTTTTTGGGTCGTGAATAGTATATCTCGAGGTGAATAATGACCTGGGATCCAAACTGCATTTTATTTTATTTGGCATCGGATAATTTTGTTCAAGGACAGCCCGAGGATCAAATTAGAGCTCCAACATTTTAAGGGTTTGACCAAGAGTCAAAGTTTGACCTGAGAAATGATGAAAGTCAAACCCGAAACTATTAGCAAAAATAAATGATATTAATTAAGGTCTTTATGTATGGTTGATATTTTTCTTATGGGTATTTTTTATTGAGAAAAAAGAAAGAATGGACTAAAAAAAGGTTAAATTTTGAAAAAAAAAGAATTGGAAAACTTTTAATGAGGGACCATATGATATTTTTGTCAACATCTCATTCTCTTCTTCTCCAAAACATTGTCGAGAATACCTCCCTCCTTTCTTCTCCATTTTTATTTCATTTCTTACATTTTCAAGCCAATTTTCTTTAGTTTTAACCCCTAAATCACCTATTCAATACTAAATCATCAACCTAGGGTCCCAAAACTCACCATATCAACAAAAAAATTGGAAAATATGAAGAAAAGGTATATGGGTGTTATTAATGAATAGTACCCAAAAATTTATAAGGCGAGTTAATGGAGTTTTAATTATTTTTAGTACATGATTTTGGTATGATTGCATGCATTAGTGAATCAAATGCATGAAATTTAATTTGTTATACAATATTATGAAGATAAAGAAGATGAATTGAAGGAGAGAGAGAAAGAGAAAGAGAAAGAATAAGGAATTGATGATGAAATTGAAGTTTATGAAAGTTTAATTTGAAGATTTGGATATCAATTTGGTTTGTGTTTTTGCAATTCTACTTTTTCCTAAAAATTTTGTGTATTAGGTAATTTAGGGTTCTTGAGTAAAATTGGGGTTTTATGAAATTGTTGTTAAAAATATTTAATTAGATGTTAAATGAAGTAATATATGTTATTAATTCAGATTTTGGACTTATAATTTGTATTTTCCCCAATTAGCATACATTATGTTTAAATTGAGAAACTTGATATGCATATTATTTTTTTCTAATTGGTGGGATGAATATGCCTTGAATGTTGAATAAATTAAATTAAAACCAATAACAGAAAAAATGACATTAAAGAATGAAATTTGCTTTGGTTGAATATGGAATAGCTTGAATTGGCTATTATAAGTGATTATCATTAAATTTCAGTAAAATTTAATTAGATTTGCCCCTGGTAAAATAGATAGGAATTGGAGGAATGTGATAAGGTTGGCATACCAATTAGGGAGTTAGCAGTATTGCGTCATGATATATGTTACCAGACTGTATAGTTCCGAGAGCTTGTTTCCGATGTAAGATATTTGATTTGGGTTATGAACTGCATGGCTTCGAGAGCTCAGTTCTAATGTGAATGTATATAAAAAAATGGATCGTATGGTTCTGAGAACCCGATCTTGTATTTTTAAAATCCCGCTTATCCGGCTCGATGATAAAATTCCAATGGATTTTACTTTGGGGCAATTACAGAAAGTAGATAAATGCATGATTAATGATTAAAGAACTTCAAATGAAAGTAGTAATTAAATTGTACAATTTATTCCTAATTGTGTAATTAGATATGAATTATTTAAATAGATACATGCTTGTATTTCATAATTTGATTTTTAAATGATTATTTATGCTTAGAAATAAATGAAGATATTTATATGTGAAAAATATTATATATATTATGCATTTTTTGTTTAATGAATTGAATTGAACGAGAAATGGAATTGATTGAACACCACTAAACCTATAGCTTAGCGTGTGGATTTTCTTTCCATGCGTAGATTTTGAAGAGAATTAGAAGAAAGCTTTAGCGGATCTACTACAAGACAAACGTCACAAAGTGGACCTCGAAAGATTTGGAGGTGCATGTACTACAATTTTTTTTTTCTTTTTGGTTATGTCATGTACATATAAAGAAGTGAAGGATGTTACAGGATTTTATTGTGAATTATATATGAATAAATGAAAGTTATGTATGAAATCTGGTTTAGATGTGTTGAAATGT